>CANXYC011009681.1:0-15261 GCA_948193065.1 Aleurites moluccanus | reverse complement strand
ATATTAACACATCATAAAGAAAGGAAAATAATTTTCCTAAAGATCCCTATTAAGGTTTAGGCTAAGGTGTTACACTAAAGCTACCCTTAGGATGGTCTAAAAAGTTCCTAAAGCTACCCTTAGAATGGTTTAAAAAGATCCTAAAGCTACCCTTAGGATGGTCTGAAAAGATCCTAAGGCTACCCTTAAGATGATATGAAAAGATCCTAAAGCTACCCTTAGGATGGTATGAAAAGTTTATAAAGCTACCTTTAGGATGGTCTGAAAAGTTCCTAAAGCTACCCTTAGGATGGTCTGAAAAAATCCTAAAGCTACCTTTAGGAAAGTTATTCTTGAATTGTGCTAGGTTAAAGATGTGAAATCCAAGGATAACCTAAGATGGTTGACTTTAGAAAGGAGAGGCCTAACTTTACTATAGGTCTTAGAATGAGGGATCCTAACTCTCTGCTAGGGTGATAAGAATATTGTACTAAAGATGATATTGGTGCTATGCTAAGCACATAGGATGAATATTCAAGAGTTTTGGCTTCAAGCATCATTCATGGTGTAGTCAGATGGAAAATAGATTTTTGATTTTAGACATCTTTCAGAATGAAATCGGATGGAAAATGGATTTTGATTTCAACCATTTTTTAGTATGAAATTGGATAAAAAATAGATTTTGATTTCAAACATTTTCAGAATGAAATCGGGTGAAAAATGGATTTTGATTTCAAACATTTTTCAGAATGAAATCGGGTGGAAAATGGATTTTGATTTTCAAACATCTTTTAGAATGAAATTGGGTGGAAAATGGATTTTGATTTCAAACATCTTTCAGAATGAAATCGGGTGAAAAATAGATTTTGATTTTCAAACATCTTTCAGAATGAACTTGGATGAAAAATGGATTTTGATTTCAAATGTCTTTCAGAATGAAATCAGGGTGAAAAAATTGATTTTGATTTCAAACATTTTTTAGCATGAAATCAGGTGGAAAATGGATTTTGATTTTCAAATATCTTTCAGAATGAAATTGGATAAAAATGGATTTTGATTCCAAACATTTTTCAGAATGAAATCAGGTGGAAATTGGATTTTGATTTCAAATATCTTTAATAATGAAATCGGGTGGAAAATGGATTTTGATTTTCAAACATCTTTCAGAGTGAAATTGGATGAAAAATGAATTTTGATTTCAAACATCTTTCAGAATGAAATTGAATGAAAAATGGATTTTAATTTTCAAACATCTTTTAGAACGAAATTGGATAAAAAATGGATTTTGATTTCGCCAAGGGCTGTTTGGGCTTAAAACGATTTTTGGCTTGGCAAGGGCTACTTGAGCTTAAAATGATTTTTGGTTTGTCAAATGATACTTGGGCTTAAAATGATTTTTTGTTTGCCAAGGGCTACTTGGACTTGAAATGATTTTTGGTTTCCCAAGGGCTACTTAGGCTTAAAATAATTTTTGGTTTACTGAGTGCTGTTTGGACTTAAAATGATTTTTGGCTTGCCAAGGGCTACTTGGGTTTAAAACATTTTTTGGTATACCAAGGGCAACTTGGGCTTAAAATGATTTTTGGTTGCCAAGGGCTACTTGGGCTTAAAAAGTTTTTTGGCTTGCCAAGGGCTACTTGGGCTTATAATGATTTTTGTTTTTTTTTTTTCAAGTTCAAAATGTGACTTATGAACCTTTGAGTTGAAGGAAATGATGCATGGCTTAAGAGATTTTTAAAAGTCTGAGGAAATAATACAATTTAGGATGCCCTAAATTGGAAAGAATTTAATGAGATGCAATGTGCTAGGCTAAAAGTGAAAACCTAAGCTCTTTAGGCAATCTATTTTTTTCAAAAGAGCAAACCTAATTTGGTTCTAGTTTGGAAAATGCAATTACCATTGGAGGGTACAATGAGCTTTGATTGATACTAATTGAGACTCTGAATTTGCATCTGCATCTTATTTATAATGCATGTTTTTGACAAATCTAATACCTTGAACCAGTGAAAGCCTGATATGCATTGTAAGATGACAATTTTATGAGGAATGTCAGATTGATGATTGAAATTTTAGTAGGATGCCCCATTCTTTAAAGGAAGGTGACTTGTGGAAAAAGGTAGCTTGGTCATTTTGTTGGTATTTGAGGGTGAGATTAAGGGCGTTGATCTTGGATCAAAGGTTGTATCAGGTTTGATCAAATTGTGAGATTTTAGCTAATATGGTATCTTGGATTTGAATAGGGTTTGATCTTGGATCAAAAGATAAGTTTACGACTTGATCTTAGATCAAAAGGTTGAGACTATGGTTGATTTTGGATTATGAATTTGAATACGGCTTGGACTAAGGGCTGCACTTGGGTTCTTGTAGAGATGACCTATTTTTAGGGACTGTGATTCGAAGAGATGGCATACTTTTGAGGAATGATGACTTAGATCACTTTGGTGGTCATTAAAGTTTGAGAGGGAGTTGGCAATTTGTTAAGTAGTGACAATGGAGAGATGGGGTTTTGAAACCACATTCAATTTTGACGGAGTATGTTGGATTGAGGATGATGCCATGTTCAGTATTGGGTCAAAGATTAACTTGGAAGGCTGAGGTCAGGTATGCCTTATCGGAATGGTTTTGGACTCCTAAAGGTCAACTATGTGAATTGGTCCTGTCGGTTTGATTTTGGACACCATATAGAAGGCTATGTGGCTTGATTTTAATTTGGATTAAAGGACTGGCTTTGAGAGTTTTTCTGCTTGGTTCTTACCAAAGATGAATTTGTTCAATGAGGTTTATGGAAGATGAATTTGTGATTAGCTCTGTCTCAGGCTAGAGGCTTTTTCAGATGGGTTCGGACCTTCAAAAAGATAACTTGGCTGCTTAGGCTCATGGACCTTGATTCGTGATCCACTTTTAATTCCATACCTGACCCAACTTCAGAAAGGCAATCGGTTTCAAATTTGGTAATGAGGGCTTGACTATTCAGACGATCCATGGATCACTTGAGAATTTTAACTTTGGTTTCACTAATGAAGATTAGATGAATCTGAACCCTTTTTGCTCAAACCATTGAATCCTTTCTGCTTTGCCCCTTGAGCTTGGACTTGTTTTTGGGAAATGGGAGGTTTTATGAGTTTGTCTTATAGGAAAAAAATAAGAGGAGCTATTCCTACTGTTTAAGATTGAAAAGATTCTTGGGGATGAAACTTTATCGGTTTGGACCAGTAGGACTGACACACGAGTCAACGAATTGAAAGAAAAGTCATTCATCATGAAAAAAAAAAAGACTTTTTGATTTGACGATTTGGACAATCAACTCAAGGAATGATGACTTTGGATTACTTATCCTTGGATGATGGATTTGATCTACTTGGCCACAGTGACTAGATGTTGACTTTAGAAAATATGCCCCTGATGAGGGATTAGGGTAGTTTAGCCATTTGACTGCTTTGACTAAGAGATGTGATGATTGACACAAAAGGACATATCCCTGATGCGAGACAACGGCAACTTAGCCAATTAGCTAAGAGACATGACAGATTAACATGACAATCATTTGACACTAAGATACTGAAATGACTTTGATGACTTTGACGAGGACTTGTTAGCAACTTTTGCTATGATGATTGACTCAGAAATGATTTTTTCTTCTTCTTTTTTTTTTCTTCTTTTTCTTTTTTATTTTGCTCTAATTTTGGCCTGAGTTGCTCTCATTTTTGCCTAAGCCGCCTTATTCAAGTTTTCAACTTAGTGAGTATGAACCAATTAATCTAGGCACAGAAAATGATAATTTTATTATGCTTTAGACCATACCCAAGATGGGCTGTCTACGTATCTCCATTTGTATTTTTTTTCACATATCAAAATTTTCTTTTGGGAGAATCAAGTCCTCATAGTTCTGTTCATACAATGCATCATCTGATTACAATGGTTTGAAAATATTAATTTCCATCTAATCCATAAGTAGAATACCTCCGCCATACAGGGTCTTCTTTGACACATAGAAGCCAGCCTAATTAGGCTCAAATTTTCCTCTTAGTTCTTAAACAGGAGCTCTGATTTCCTTTTAATACCAAGTTGTCTTCTTCCAACCCTCTGACAGTTACTCTCTTGTTAAAATGCCTTTCTTGAGACATATTTTAGATCAAATGTCACCAGTTTTGCCATTCAACATGTCATTTTGCTATCAAGAACTGACCTCTCCATAAAGAATTTCAAGGGGCACTTGTCTGCATAAGTAATGAAAGAACTTAAGTAATGTTGAAGCTTATGGCATGCCCAAACTAAAGCGAGGCACAATTGCTTGATTTGGTTGTACTTAAGTTCATGAGCTAGCATTTGCTTATTCAAATAATATGTGGCATTATTTTTATAAGAATCTTTGGCATTTTGGACAAGCATTGCTCTCATGGCTTCTTGATTAATAGAAAGGTATAACAACAAAGGTTTATCAGGCCTAGTTGGTTACAAGACAGAAGGATTTAGCAAGTACTGCTTGATCTTTTGTAAAGCCTACCGACATTCATCATTCCATTCCTTAGGAGATCCTTTCTTTAATAACTTAAAGATGGGTCCACAAAAATTAGCCAGTTGAGAAATGAATCGACTAATCTCTTTCTCTATTTTTGGAGCTGGCACCTCTAAGATGGCTCCTGATTTAGCTGGGTCTACTTTTATCCCCTTTTTACTTACCATGTGGCCCAGGAACAAACTTGAGGATGCACCAAAAACACACTTTATCGGATTCAACTTTAGATTGTATTGTCTCAATCTAAGGAAGAAATGCCTTAATGCATCTATGTGTCCTTCTACTGTTTTGGACTTGATAACCATGTCATCAATGTATACTTCCACATCCTTGTGAATCATGTCATGAAAGATAGTTGTAGCTATTCTCTGGTATGTTGCCCCAACATTCTTTAAACCAAAAGGGATAACCTTGTAGCAGTAGGTGCCCCATTCTATCACAAAGGCTGTCTTTTCCTTGTCAGGTGGATAGACTTGTATTTGATTATACCCGCATATAAATTAGTCAAGGACAGATCCGGCCATGGGGTCAACCAATAAGACTATATGAGATAAAGGAAAATCATCTTTTGGACAGGCTTTGTTCAGATCCCTGTAATCCATACACATTCTTACTTTTCCATCCTTCTTGGGCACAGATACTATATTGGCTAGCCATGAAGGGTAAGTGACAGGTTCAATGAAACCGTTCTTCAATAACTTGGCAACTTCTTGGGAGACCATTTTGCCTTTAACCTTCATAAGTACTCCTTTACAGGCTTCATATCTTCCAGGGTTGGAATCAATACTCGTCATATGCTCGGATCCTTAGACAAAGCCATCTAAGAATTCCTGAACTATTTTGAATAAAGAAGTCTTACAAAATGATGATGCCATGTATGCAATTTTTAGTTCATTATCTGTGCCAAAGTTAATTGATTCTTTTTTTTTCTTTTTTTTTTCTTTTCTTCCTATTTTTTTACCTTTTTTTCTTTCTTTTTTTTCATCATTTTTTTTTCAAATTGGATAAAACAATTAAAATGAAAAGGAGGATATAAGAAGAATTCAAGCTTTTATTATGAAAAAGAGTACCATCATCCTTGTTTACATCAAAATTGCAGGAAAGACCAAAAAGGTTGATTACAGACTTGAAAAAAGGAAATGAGAAGAAATGCGACTAAAAAAAAACTCTAACTATGACTCAGATTTAGACTCTGACTTGACTCATGACTCAACTTGGACTCAGACTATGATTTGAATTGAATCTCAGACATGTCAGATTAATTGGGCTTGAATTCCTCCATAAACTATGCCAATTTGGGCTTTGGTTGGTTGATGAGGTGGGGTCTATTTCCACTTACTTTCCTCCTAATCTGAATCTTCAGAACTGAAGGGATTGATGACTGTTCGAAGGTAAATGGGAGCATCAGTTATCAGACTGGGAAGGATATCTCCAATGTCAATGAGATCTTGTAAACGAAGCTCAAGGGCATACCCAAATCTGTGAATCTTCTTTTCAGAGACTGACTCTTCTATTTAGGCTTTGGTAATGGAAGTGAATGTGTTATTCTGCTTTCTTTCATGAGAGACCAGGTGAAGGTTTCCTTACCTTGAAAAGGATTCAAGGAAAAGGAAGGATTGGTGTTGGTCAGGTTAACTTGAGGTGTATTTGAAGAGATTGGATCAGCTAGTTTGGGCCTGGTCTGATTCATGGATTTTGTGTCATCAATCTGGGAATTCAAGGCTGTGGAATTTGGTTTGTTGAGCGGTTAGGACTTTGGAAAAGTTGGATTATTGAGCACTAAGGGTAGAATTGAACATGGCTTCGAAATTCTCCTCTTGACTTTTGATGAGGGTAGTGAGAAGTGTGCCTATGGCATCCATATTGGTTGGGTTGGCCATTGGTACCTTTTAAAGATAAGGAAAGGGACCAGTGCATGGAAAAGAAAACCTAACTCTATTCTAGGTTTTTAGGGGAAATGAAAACCTAACTCTGTTATAGGCTTATAAGGAAAATGATACATAACTTTGTTCTAGGCTTTAGGGAAAAGGAAAACCTAACACTGTTCTTGGCTTATAGGGAAAAGGAAAACCTAACTCTGTTCTAGGCTTATAGGGAAAAGGAAAACCTAACTTTGTTCTTGGTTTTAAGGGAAAAAGGAAAACCTAACTCTGTTATAGGCTTATGTCACGACCCGGTTTCTCGGATCACGACGGTCCTAGGGCACGAGAGATGCGAATGGTTACCGACACCTATAGAATCTAGCATCATATGCACAATCTATAAACCACAATATATTATCCATTTTAGTTAATTACCATCCATTCAGTTATTCTGTCATGCATTCTGTAATTTACTGCAATTGGCTGTAATAGTCATATATCATATCATACATCATCATATAACTCATATATACCATCAAGTATCATATACACATGTTCATCTCCTAGCTAACCCATACATACCCTATGGAGCAGCTAGATAATGAACACCAAAAATAATACAAAAATATCAGAAATATACATAAGACTGTCTATAGCAGAAATCCTCGAAAGATAGATGACAGGATTTTGCTGCCTACTCCTCTCCTGAAATGGGTAAACAATGAAAAAGTGAGTATAGATGATACTCAGTGAATCTACATGCATCATAATAAACAGTAGGCATCAATAAAGCAATGGTATCAGTGGAATAGATAACAGTATATAGAATCAATATCAGGGTACAGTATAGCCAAGGAATACAATATAAGCTCGGTATCATATGGAAAGACAGATAAAGGGATGGACTGTATGAAAAGAAATCATACAATCTCTAGTAATCCGTATGGACCATATAGGTCTCCAGTAACATATATGTATCAGTAAGCATAAGGTTAATCAGACCCTATGTCCAGGACCATAACCCCTCTTAGCTAGGGTATCAATAATACAATATGCACATTGCCAACAGTATTTCCCCACTACCCTGTCGGATCAGTAGCTCAGTCAAGCCACGTAAGGGTCAATATAACAAGGGATACCATTATGCAACAATAACATCCAACAGTCAATCAGTCCAATATCAATTAGTTCAATATCAGTCAATTCAATTATCAATAAGAGCAATGGCAATGCTATAGATAATATACAATCAATGATAAGTGGTTTGGCAATTAAGAAAGACATGGAACAAAAGTTGGTTCAGTGGTGGAAAATGGTAGGTCAATTGGCATTCCAACGTCGCTGGCGACAATGACATTCAAATGGTAGGCCTATGGAATACAAACCAATAGGCCAAAGGCAAATGAACTAGGCATTTCATCAAACACATGATAGGCATATAATGGCAAGCAAATAGGTTAGGTTTAGGTGAAAACTTGACT
Source organism: Aleurites moluccanus (assembly GCA_948193065.1). Classification (NCBI taxonomy): domain Eukaryota; kingdom Viridiplantae; phylum Streptophyta; class Magnoliopsida; order Malpighiales; family Euphorbiaceae; genus Aleurites; species Aleurites moluccanus. The sequence continues at coordinate 7,423 of CANXYC011009681.1, read as the reverse complement.
TGCCCAATTCAATCAACACAAAGCTACATTGTCAACAAAGGTATAGGCATCAAAGAAAGACAAATAAACAACATTAAATTAGGATCAAAAGGCATGGAAATTCAAGCAAAAACCAAGCAAAAATTCAAAGGTTGAATAGTAAGGTAGGGTTCGGCCAAACATGGCTTTTCAAGGATGGATTCCAATCATCAATTCAATCAATTAGGCATGTTTTAGGATGCAATATAGACTCACCTAATGCTTCAAATCACTTTGAATAAGCCAATTCCCACTAAAATCACCAAATGGCCTCTAAAGCACACTTTAGTCCCAATTTCATTTCTACATCAAATAAACCATCAATTAGTTGTCTATTCACATCCAATTGACTAATTCTAACATTAATTAACAAAATCTAACTCTAAATCATCAAATCATTTCTTACAACTTCAATCAAATTAGGCAAATTAGGGATTTCTAACAAATAGCATCAATTGATGCAAATTAATTACAAACCCATCTAATTCAATCTAAATAACATCTAAATAAACAATAAAATGTCACGATCCAAACCAGGGATTCGCGACGGTCCAAGGATACGGGATTCGCCTATGGCTACTAGTACCTCGATGAACTCCTATTATAAAATCAGCTTATACATTCAAGTCAGGTTACATGTCATTAGATTACATTTAGGTCCATTTCTTATGCTAGTATATCTTATTCATACTAATAGTTCATGCTACACATAATTTCATGCCAAATCCCATACATATACATTTTAGGTCATGTAATATATATGCCAATTTTCTGCTGAAAATTTGACAGAGTTTCCTCTGAAGTTTTAATATGCCAGACCTGCAATATAATAATTTAATACTCCCAAATATCATTTCTCAACTCAACTCCATCTCCATATCATCAAACCATCCATATTGTTACACAATTCATAACATTCAAATCAATACCACAACATAAACCATCATCATTATCTTACTTGCTTTAGTACCAACCTGTATAACCATAACATCATACACACATACATAAATACATATACATTAACCTAAATACTTTTACTCTGAATTACAGTACCATGGAGCTATTAGAGAAAATTTGAATAAAAGACTGACTCATATTAATTACATATACATGTCAAAATGTCCATGGCGAAGAAAGAGTAGCCTGTGGAACTCGGATCTCACTGTCACTTGAAAAGATTTAAACCGCAGGGGTGAGTATAAAATACTCTGTAAGTAGTTATATATAAAAATGCATGAAAATCATATACCATTGAAGCTGAACTGGAACCTGAATTTGTTAGGAGCAATAATAGCAGTGGATAAAGCAAATAGTACTGAAACATGTGTTAATAAGTGATGAACAAATCTAACAGTAATAAAAATAGGTCTGGTACAAGGGTAGCAAGTGAAAAGCTATAAGTGCTGCACATGAAATCTTCAAAGAATGGTGAACAATGATAACCTTTAGTATGAGTCCCATCACATATGATATAACAGGTAAATAAGGCCAAATATGTCAAATTTGCACAATCATGCTAACAAATATATATATAGCACAATAGCGCGTAACAAGTAAATACGTAAGAGTGATCGGCTCTTACGGCTAGAGAATATAGCTTTCCTCTCTAGCAAGGGTCAAATAAGGTACCAGTGTGCACACGGTCAATGAAAAATCTCGCTACACCGTCGTAGTAGCCCTGTTATGATATCATATGCAAAAGTCTCATATAAAGAGTATAGGTTCACAAATATAGCTCAATCTTTACATATAACAACTCATTTTCATGTTACAAGTATCATATAAGCATGCTGGTCAAAGTTAAGAAACGAGCCCGCTGGGGCCCAGTTTCGCCAGCTCAAAAGGCTTGACAAATTACGGGTCCGTTTTAGGGTTTTTATGTTTCAAATCAAGTCTAATGCATATGTTATATCATATGATGCATAAATACAATAATTGTATATAAAAACTTACTGTAAAAGCTTAGACAAGGCACGTAGCTCCCAGCTAGCCCAAAGACCCCCTAACTGCCGCGGTGACTACCTGGCTTGTCCCGTCCTCGGGAGGCTCGCCTATATATATGTATAAACTCTCCGTAAGACTTCAAATTATTACATATATATGCAATACATATAAAATATATATCTATACATAAATAATGGTCACATTTCCTATCAAATGATAAATTTTATCCTTTTTGTACACATAGGCCATTCAGCCAAACCCTAATTGAGGCTATAAATATTTAAACCTCATTTTCTTTATACAATACATTTATTGACATATATAATGATATGTTGAAACAAGTTTGGGCTTACGTTCAAGCCTAGGCTTCATGCTGAAGTATTTTGAACTTCATAAGTCATAAAGACCTAAACTAATATCAAACTCATTTAAAATGTACTAATTACTGCCTATTTTCACTAAATACCTTTCATTTAAACATACTACACACATTTAACAATTTACACACATAAATCACTTTATAAACCCTAACCCTTGTTTAAAACAATCAAACCCTAAGTTTAGTTTTTCTAATACAAATTAATAATTCAACAATTAAGCACATCACTTCAACAATTTCAAGCTCAATTACACATAGTCTAATCAAGTTCCTCATTTTGCCCTAAAGTAGGTTCGGTTAAAAAAAAAAGGTTTTTCCCATTTCATTAATAATTCTCCTAATTACACCTACAATTGAGCAATTCAAGCTACCAATTAAACATTTAGACGTTCAATTATACAAGAACCAAGTCAATTCTTCATTTTCCCCAAGCTAGGGCATTCGGCCAAATAAAAGGGTTTCCCTCCCTTTTGCGTTTGTTCTTCAATTCAAGGGTTCAAGTGTCAATTCAATATATTAATTAGAAATTCAAACACTTAATTGCAACAATTTACTAGAATTTCTCACTCCTAAACCTAATTTCCCTTCGACCATAGTGTCCCCTTCAAAAATTGACTGCACACCGCAACTCCAGTGGTGCGATGGTCCTAGGGCAAGGGTAGGCTTAAGGCCACCATAAACCCGTAGAACTCACATATCATGAATCTCATACACAATTATATCAATTACAACATATTATATTATCATACTATGATCATTTCTATACATATAATTAAACATCAATCATATCTTTTCTATTATCATTTCATAGCTTTCTCTTGTTCCTTAATGATCAAAAGATGCATCTCACATCACTAAGGAACAAGAGTACCCAAAAGGTAACATTCATACATCACAATATACTAGTATCCTCAAATGACTAACTGCGGAGCTCTAGAGTATACTCCAATACATATTGTGTCATAATACCATTAAATAAATATACAAAATATCTCAAAAGTCATTACAATGAAGCTTTTTGGAATAAACAAGTTAAGAAGCTCGATCCTCTCTATTAGCTCCCTTACGAACTATGCTATCACCTGAAATCCACAGAAGAGGAGTGAGCCTTCAACTTAGTAAGATATGAACATTATAAATTAAGAATATGAATATCGAATCATGGTCATGAACAAATATTTATACATATAGGCATGAAAGAATCATAAGTTTTACTTGAAGAAAATATGGGTGCTCATAATAATTTGGTTATATCAAATCACATCATAAATCAAATCATGGTTCATACTTGGAATATAAAATGCCCACAAAGAATGACATTATCAAATCTCATCTGATAGAACTGATCTCATGTCATAACATACGTATCAGTAGCCTTGCTACCTTAACATGCACATATGCTTGGCCAGGCATGCGCCTAGAGCTCATGGCCCCCTCTAGGTGGAACATTGATAAAAGTCCTATCAGCTGGGCTCCCAAAGTGCACAATGGACTAATGAATTTACTCTCATTTGGAAGAGTGTTCTATCCATGGGTCATGGGGTTTCAATCTCATAGGAAGCATATTGGTCGCAAGACCATCATCATATAACATCATTCAAATCGGGTTTAGCAAATAAGAATCATCTGAGCTTGATCCAAGAAAATTGATCAAGTCATTCGCATCATATACACAAATATATATATATATATATATATATATATATATATATATATATATATATACAAGTATATATGAATGAGCAAATCAAAGATGCTTGGTCTTATTATTTCAAAGAGACAAGAAACAAATAAATGTTCATACTTACCTTCATACAATTTCTTTTGAAATTTTCTTTAGCAAATTTCAACTTTAACTCTTCAATTAATTTGATTTCTTCCTCCTAAGAAATTTTTCTAAATATACAAAATTAGGGTTTTCTCTAAATCAATAATATTTATCATGATTTCTTAATAATTAATTATCTTAGAATCTCTATTCTTAATTCCCAACAATAATTTTATTTATCTCTTAAAGAAAATCTGCATTTAATTTTGGAGTTACTGTTCATGTTACTATTAATGACAGTCTCAACACTCTGATTTCTCCCACATTAATTACCATTAATGACTTTAGATTTCTTGCAATAAATTCTGTATACTCAATATTAATTATCCTAACCCATAGACTTAAATAAATCTAAAGAAAATAGCTTAAGAAGAAAATTTACCTTATTTCTTTCAAACTGAAATTTCTGTAATTTCTTATTCAAATCTGATGATTTCTGCCTTAATACAGAATAATCTAGAAGTCTAATGCATTAATTTGAGTATTAATGCCTTAGAAAATAAAATGAGACTACTCTGAGAAAAGACTGAATATTAACAAAGAAAGAAGAAAGGAAAAGTCGTGAGAAAGTTATTGGGGTTGCTGGGGTTAAATAGACCACTGCCCCAGAAACACGCTTACCAGCTCGCCATTCCCACTTCGCATTTCCTAGCTCGTACTTTCCAGCTCGCCAAACTTGATCCGGCAATGCCACTTCACTAATCCAGCTCGCATATGTCACCTCGCATATGCTGCCTCGCCAGACTCTCCTCCCGAACTCTTCCTCGCATATGCTGCCTCGGTAATGCTTCTTCGCCTCTTCGCTTCCTTGCCTCTTCACTTCTTCGCTTCCTCGCCTCTTCGCGAACTGCCACTTTGCATATTTCCTATTCGCATAATGCCTTTTCTCATAATGCCACCTCGCCTTTCCTCTTCGCCAAACCTCTTCGCCAAATCCTCTTCGCCAAATCCACTTCGCCAATCCTCTTCGCCAAATCCTCTTCACCAAATCTCTTCGCCAAATCCTCTTTGTCAAACCTCTTCGCTAGACCTCCTCGCCAAATCCTCTTTGCCAGACCTCTTTGCCAAATCCTCTTCGCCAAACCTCTTCGAAAATTGCCACCTTGGTAATCTTACTTCGCCACTTTGCATTGCCAGCTCGCAAAATGCCATTTCGCATTTTTCCTGCTCACCACACCAAAATTTCTCTAAGGAAAATCCTTTTTCTAGACATCTCATATTTAACCAGCTCGCAAATGAGCAACAATTATTCAAACTTACTAATTCTTTTTACCACTTAAAATAAACATACAGGGACACAACATATCAAAAATTCAAATCACTAAGACTAACACACAGACCATGGTGACTCTCCAAAAGTCACCTAGACTTACTGCCTTAGAATCTATTCGAACAACCCTGAGAAAATCCACTCTTCATTGAGATATACTTATCCAAAAATTTTGAAATTTTACAGACAATATCACAACACACAAAGGAACATTTTTCATGTTTACACCTTTAACTAATTCTGTCTCAGTCATTCTCAGTAAATTCAAATAAATACTGACTTCCTGCAGAAACATTCAACCAGACTAGCCTTGCTCAAATAGATATAACTCATCACTTACATAGAATTTTGCCAAAATACAGAATTATATTTAAGACAAAAACTCACAACTTTCATGTTTTATACTTTACCAAATTATATCTTTAAGATCATGCAATTATCATCACAAAATCCTGCAACTGCATTAAATCAAAAATTCTGGGATTTTAAAACATTCACATTCGAATTTAATTAATTCCCCAAACATACAAAATTAATAAAAACACTACAAAAATGACAGATATTACAGTTAGGCCCAAGGGTTAGGTCTAAAACAATGTATCTAGTTCATCACAAGATAAGCCAATTAGAGAAGCCTGAAAGTGAGCAAGACGTCCTCGCATTAACAAAAGTCTAACCTAGGCTAATAGCTGTTTAACTTACCTTCCTCAGAACTCCCCAGGCAACAAAGATGTATGCTCGCCTATATGAAGTAGGAATGTTCGCCCCTTCGCAGCCCAACATCAGGTTTAGAGTGAGCAAGGAATGCCAGACTGTCTAATTTTTCTCTCCTCATTAAATGTTCTTGACACTCAGCCTCATTTTGGGATGACGCTGCAGCCTCAACCTGATACACAAGCCATCATTGGCCACGTAGGATATTTTGTATGGAGCAGTGTGGAGTAGGCATATCAAATAACTTATCCCACAAGTAGCTGATGCAGCCCATAACACACTGACACAACCATCTTCCACTACGAAAAATGAATGGAAACATTACACATGGCCTTCTCGCCACGTAATCAGCATAACATCTAGTTATATAAATAGAGGTAAACTCCATTAATAGAGAGGTTGAAACCTCTTTCTCTCTAATAATTCTCTTTCTATCTTCAAGCTCATTGAAGCTTATTTATCATAAGTTAATATCCCCAGCTAACTTAAGCATTTGAGGGTTATTGCCAAGCGTGTGCTTGACCCTTTTATGCTTTTTTCTCTGTGTTCTCAAGTCCATAAAAATCCAAGTCACTTATCACAATCATTGGGTCACATTCAAGAGAATTTAATCATTTGAAGAGTTATTAGGCTCATCAAATTGGCGTCGTCTGTGGGAAATGATTATTTACATTTCCTGAGAAATTAATTGAAAAACAGTCTCTTAAACACTTTCTTTTCTTTTTAAGGATTATAGCATTTATAGTCATTTCTACCAGATAATTTGCTCAAGGATCTGAAATATAAACTACATTCCAAAAAATATCTAAAACACCAGCTCACCTTCCCTCTGCATTAAATCTGAACCAAAATGATGAGACACATACCCATTTAGATCAAAGCCCCACTAATAGAAACCAACCTATACCCCTATCTAGAAATCAGTTCCAAACACCCTTGCATATGCTACAGAGCTTGTTATAGACGCTTGCATAAGAGAGTCTTTGAGAAGGCTTCTATTTGGGATAGATAGCCCATGAAATTTAAACCTAGGAGGAAATGTTGCTAGAATGCCTGGACAAGATGTTATGAGGGGGACAGGAGAAGAATATTTGTAAGTGGAAGAAGAAGAGAGGATGCCTCATAGAGAGGGTGTTGCGACTTTGCGGTACTGCAAGTATACAGGTCGCGTGGCAAGTAATAGTGATAAGTAAGTATCGTTCCCACGAGGAAGGGGATATCAACGAATCACTCCTAATTATTGCTATTATTTGGAAAATAATAAGGTTGG
>CANXYC011009527.1:0-29762 GCA_948193065.1 Aleurites moluccanus | reverse complement strand
AATCATCAAAGAATACCTTATAATCATATTTGAATCAAAAGAATCACAAAACCATTAACTTACCAAAAGTTCTTCAAAAACTTCAAATAATTAAAATATTATCATTTTCATGTCCTAATATTCTTTTCTACCTTCAAATATTATGTTAATTTCCATAAAACTCGAAGGGGTGTGAAATAACCATTTTATCCCCAGTTCACCAGAAATTGAATTTTTCCCAATTTCTTCCTAACAGCCTTTAAAGCACTTTTGCATGTGTAAAACTTTCTAAAAAAAATGCATATTCATTCAATTTAAACATAAACATGCATTAATACTCATCATATAAACAAAGAAAGAACCCTCTGGGTTTGCGTTTTTAATCTTAAGTTCAAAGCTTTAAACTAAGGTGTTACACTGGTACATCTTGGTAATCCCTGGATGTACACTATATGCTGAATAATGAGCCTCTCCTAGAATCCGATCCCATAGCCCATCCATATCAGGTACACATATACGCTTCCCACACTTCAGTACACCATCCTCCACAGTAAGCTCTGTCATTTTTCCATTTTGCACATCTCCCTTAAGCATCAGTAGGTATAAATCCCTATCCTGAGCCATTTTAATATCATTAAGCAATAGTGACTTCACCCAAAATTGGGCTATCAAAGCCTGGTTCCGATTTTGGGATCCCAAATCCAACTTCACTCCCATATCTGCCAAATCCCTCATCTCTCGGATCAAGGGTCTCCTGCCAACCATGATATGAGCTAGACTGCTCATGGACTTCCTGCTCAGTGCATCAGCCACTACATTAGCCTTACCCGGGTGATAAAGGATTTCATAGTCATAATCCTTAAGTAACTCCACCCATCTATGCTGCCAAAGATTTAAATCCTTCTGTTGAAATATATATTGTAAACTCTTATGATTAGTATATATCTCACATTTAGACCCATACAGATAATGCCTCCAAATCTGCAATACAAATACCACAGTTGCCATCTCCAGATCATGTGTCGGATAATTCACTTCATTCTTCTTTAACTGACGAGAAGCATAAGCAATCACTCTCCTGTTCTGCATCAGTACGCACCCCAATCTGATCCGAGAAGCATCACAATACACCGTAAATTTCTCCCCCTCTGATGGCAATGCTAACACTAGAGCACTGGAGAGGAAAGACTTCAATGTATGGAAACTGCACTCACACTCATCAATCCATAGATAACGCTCTTGTTTCCGCATCAACTTAGTCAACGGAGCTGCAATCCTGGAGAAATCTCTCACAAACCTCTTGTAATACCCTGTCATACCCAGAAAACTACGTACTTAAGAAACATTGGTAGGCTGAGGCCAACTCGCAACTGCTTCAATCTTCTGAGGATCCACCTTAATGCCATCCTTACAAATCACATGCCCCAAAAAACATACTTCGGTTAGCCAAAACTGACATTGAGATAGCTTAGCATACAACTGATGCTCCCGAAGTGTCTACAATACTATCCTCAGATGCTCCGCATGCTCCTCCTCACTCCTGGAGTAGATAAGAATGTCATCAATGAATACAATAACAAACTTATCCAAAAATCACCTGAACACCCTGTTCATCAGATCCATGAAAGCAGCCGGTGCATTGGTCAACCCAAATGGCAACACCAAGAACTCATATTGCCTATATCGAGTCTTGAAAGCAGTCTTAGGTACATCACCCTTCTTAATCTTTAACTGGTGATACCTAGACCTCTGATCAATCTTCGAAAAATGGTTGGCACCCTGCAGCTGATTAAACAAGTCATCTATCCGAGGCAACGGATACTTGTTCTTCATTGTCACCTTATTCAGCTGCCTGTAATCTATACACATCCTCAAAGAGCCATCCTTTTTCTTTACAAATAATACCGGTGCACCTCAATGAGAACTACTCGGTCTGATGAACCCTCTATCCAATAGCTCCTGCAACTATACCTTCAATTCCTTTAATTCCGCTGGTGCCATTCTGTATGGAGGAATGGATATAGGATCAGTGCCTGCATACACCTCATTCTCAAACTCAATCTCCCTATCTGGGGGCAATCCTGTCAACTCCTCAGGAAACACATCAGGAAACTCCTGACCTACCAGTATCTGATCAAGATCTACAGAAGACTTCTGCACATCTATCATATGAGCTAAATAGGCTGAACAACCTTTCCCAATCATCCTCCTAGCCTGGATAGCAGAAAACATATTAACTTTTAACTCCCGTATATCACCCTGAAAATCAAACTTTGGCTGCCCCTCAGGCTAAAACCTGACTTCTTCTGATAACAATCAATGACTGCCCGATTTCTCGTAAGCCAATCCATACCCAAAATCACATCTAATTCTAACACTGGCAATTCAATCAAATCAGCACGCAATATGTTATCATCAATTTCAATCACACAATCAGGATAGTAATAGTCCACATCAATACTCTTACCCATTGGAGTAGCAATCACTAAAGGCACATGCAATAATTTCCTTTCCTTATTCAATTTAGGTGAAAAATGAGGTGACACAAAGGAATGAGTAGCACCCGAATCAAAATAAAGCATCTGCAATCTCATTCTGAATTAGAATAGTACCTATGACCACATTATCTGATCTCTGTACCTCCTAGGTATTGACTGCAAATACTATGTCTTGACCCCTGCCCGCTGGGGCTTGACTACCACTGGGAGCCTATCCTCCTCTGCCTCTACCTCTACTTGAAGCCTCTTTGCCCACATTCTGACTCATCTATACCGTCGGCTGAGATACCACAGCAGATGGCTACTGCTCGCCCCATAATGGACATCGACTGATGAAATGACCATATTGCCAGCATTTCAAACAGGCACCTGACTTTAACCGGTACTCCCCTCCATGCCTCTGCCCATAAAACCCACAAACAAGAACACCCAGCATCTGTGTTGCTGGTCTAGAGGAACCCTGTGAATAAGCAGGTGTAGACCGTACCACTAGTGGTCCCCTACTCTGAACTTTCCTACTTTGACTACTAGCTGAAGGTCGCTGATCAAATCGTGGCACTAGCTTTGCCTGCCTAAGCTGGGAGCTGCTCTTTCCCCTCCTAACCTGAGATCCTGGACCTTCTTTCCTCTTCTGGTCCCTCTTTGCCCTCTCTGTCTTATACTTCTCTTCCATCTGTGTAGCCTTATCAATAACTGTCATTAGAGAAGTGAATTATGTAGCCAATAATGCATTATGAAGTGTAGCATGTAAACCCCTCATAAACTTGCTGATTAAATCCGCCTCAGTAGGAACAATGTGAGTAGCATACCTACTCAATCTGATGAACTCCTCTGCATACTCCTCAACTGATCTATCTCCCTGCTCCAACTGCTCAACTTGGATCAAGTTACGGGTCTTCCCCCCCTCAGTAATGAACTCATCTATCAAACCCTACAGAAACTCAACCCATAAAGGTGGATGCTCATCATATAGCCTGAGCTCCATCCTCCTCCAAAACAAAGTCCAAGCCTTCCCTTTCAGTAACAATCCAACCAGTCCGACTGCTCTCAGCTCAGAACAAGGTAGTCTCCTAACTATCTTCTTAACCTCCTCTAGAAAGTTTACGAGGTCACTGCCTCTGTCGCCCCTGAACTCTGGTAAGTTTAGCTTCAGAAAGCTAAACATAGATACTCCTCCCTCCTCAATAACTCTACGGCCTCCTTGTATAGCAGGCTCCCCAAGAATCCCTACTGGCTGCACAGGAGCCAGTCCAGTGCCACTTATGGGGGCACTGCTACTAAAACTGGTGGTGGCGGTACATGCTGACGCTCCCGCTGTAAATCAGCCAACTCCCTGCGTAACTCCATCATCCCCCTCATCATCTCTACTCTCCAGGGATCATTGCCCCTCTCTGTATCCTCTGTAGTCTGTCAGATCTAGATGGACCCTCTGAAATTGAGAATTCTCTTACCAATGACTCATTGGAGGCTACCTCTGCCTCCCTGGTATCTCTATCCCTATCGTTGGACATCTCTGTAATTTGTTGGAAAAAACAAAAGCATACTAAGAATATCACAGAAATGCAGAATGCGTTATATACAGACGATAACAGCAAAAGACGACAAAGGAAATCTTATGCTCCATGGTTTACTTAATTCTACCCCATTCTATACTTTATCACTATTCCTCTGTAATTTAGGTACTATTCATTTATAACCCTAAGCTCTGATGTCTGTAACCTAGAGCTCTGATACCACCTCTGGCACAACCCATTTTCGGATCGCGACGATCTTAGGATGCAGGAGATACCAATGGCAACCGGCACCCATAGAACCCAGTATCACATGCATAATATATAACCATCAATTTATTATTCATTTTACTTAGTTACCATTCATTCTATAATTCTATAATTATTTCTGTGATCTAGAGCAATTGGCTGTAACAGTCATTATAACATGCCATATGATCATCATATACCATAGAATATCATCACATACATATACATGTTCATATTCTAACTAACCCATACATATCCCATGGAGCAGCTAGATTATGAACACCAAAAATACAGAGTATATAATATTTACATGAAATGACAGGAAGCAAAAATCCTCGGATATCTGAAGATGGGATTCTACAATCTACTTCTCTCCTAAAATGGTTAAACAAGGAAAAGGTGACTATATAAGATACTCAGTGAATCTATATGCATCGCAAATCAAATAGGATGGGTTTGTGATACATAACAATAAAGGAACAATGGAAACAATATCAATCATGATGGGTTACAGAATCAATATCAGAATCTGACAGGGATATCAATGGTCATATAAATGGTATAGAATCATATGGTAAGACAGACATAGGGTCCTGAAACACGTAGACTATGTGTAATCACACAGTCGATCTAATATCAAGCAAGCATAAGACTGATCAGGTCTTATGACCAGGACCAATAACCCTTCCTAGCTAGGACATCAATATCAATGTGCACATTGCCGACAGTATGTACCCACTACCCTGTCGGAGCGGCAGCTCTGTCAAACCATATTTAGGTCAATACAAGTGAACATTATATCAATAGACACCATTATACAATAATGGTATCATCAATGACAATAAGCTTAATATCTTTCAACTCAAATGGCAATGGAACCAATGACATTGCAATATACGATATACAATCAATGATAAGTAGTATGGTAAACAACAAAGGTTGGTTCGACAAAGAAAATCAGTAGGCCGATTGGCATGCCAATGTCGCTGGCGATGATGGCATTCAAACGGTAGGCCTATAGAAAACAAAGTAATAGGCCAAGGCAAAAACAACTAGGCATTTTGTCAAACATTTGGTGGGCACAAAATGGCAAGCCATTTGGTTAGGGTTTGGTGTAAGTTTGGCATGCCCAATTCAACCAACAACAAGTTCACATTATCAACAACATAATAGAAATCAATTATACAATATTAAACAATATTAAAGCCATCAAATTGGCTAAGGAATTCCAAGGAAAAATCAAAGAAAACCAAGGCAATGAATAGTATTGGTGGGTTTGACCAAAATGGGGTTCAATCATATGAATTCCAATCAATATTGAAATGATTAGGACATGTAATTTGATGCATATAGAACTCCCCTAAGGCTTACAATTGCCTTAGAAAATTGATTTCTACCACAAATCTTCAAAGGAGTCAAAATGCACAACTTTGACAATTCTTGTTTTCTATACCAAAACAACCATCAATTAGTTACCTAATGGCCTCCAATTAATATATTCTAAGATTAATTGACACAAACTAACAGTAATTAACATAGCTCATTCATACAACTTCAATTAGGTTAGGCAATTTAGGGTTTTCCATCCAAATGCATCAATTGATGCAATCTAACCTAAAACCCATTCAATTCAACTTCTAAATCATCTAAATGAATCATAAAAACAAACAAATTAACTTCTTACCTCAATATGGGATCCTAGCCGAAATCTTCAAACAATTATTCCTTAGATTTCTTTAGCTTTCCAAGCAAATTAATGGTGAGGAATGGAAGAACAAAACTTGCAGTCAGGTTTTCTATGGATTTTCTTAAGAAATTTAGTGAGAAAATTGAAGAAGAAATGGAAAAAGCAAGGAAGAAGGTTTCAGCCACTTCAATGGAGAAAGAAGAAGATGGCAAAATTTTCTAAGTGTTGGCTTTTATACAAAAATCATAATGGCTAATTACATTTTGGTCCTTAAGTTTCCAAGTAATTATACTTTGACCCCAACTTCTTCTGTAATTTATTCTGACAATTCTATTAAGATTTAGATTTCAAAGTGAGAAATCAAAAGGCTAATTTTAATTTATACTTATTTATAAAAATAGTTTTAGAGTCATTCTGAAACTCCGAAAGACTCATTTCTACTATTCACCTTAAAGTTTCATTTATTTACGGTTTTGCCATTGGTTACTTTTTCAGTGTTCCTAAATGTTTTTCACCTCTTTCTTTTTACCAAAATTACACATGCATTTATGTGATCTTCCACCCCCTAGTCATAATCAAAAATTCATCTGTTGACTGGACAACTAATTTCTTAGCAGTGTTCCCGACACCGTCGATTTCAGGAAAAGTAATTTGTTCGCTTTCTAACTGTGTCTTTAGAATTATTTCCCATCATTTCAATGCTTTTGAACACATACTGAGAATTAATCCATGCATATAAGTTATGACTTTCTAGGGTATTACAGCTTCTATGTTCTTGCTTCTCATATGTCTTTTTGCTTCTTATATGGCTTTTTGCTTCTAAGGATTAAATTCTTTATTTTTAGTGTAAGCATAGCCATATCTCCATCATTTTCCTCCTCATCACTTCCACTTGTAGATGTCTCACTTGAAGCAATGAAAGCTAACTTCATGTTCTTTTCTTCTACTTTTCCTTGAGATAAGGTGATCTCATAAGTAAGTAATTTACAAATCAAATTATCGGTTGGAAAAACACTTGAGTCATTGGCCTCTTCAATGGAAGTGACTCTAGCTTCCTAATCCTTTTTAGGGAGAACTCTCAGAATTTTGCAATTTATTTCCTCAAGAGAGTAAGTCTTCCCTAGTTTTCTCATTTGATTAACAATCATTATGAGGCAGTTGTACATTTCATGTACACTTTCATTTTATCGCATTTGGAATAGCTCATATTTATTAGTAAGAATTTGAATTTTCTTACCTTTTACTTGATTTGTGCCTTCATGAGTGTTTTCCAATGTATCCAAAATTTGCTTGGTTGAAATACAATGGGAGATCTTTCCATACTCTTCTCTACTCAATGCATAATAGAGAGTGTGCATTGCTTTTCGGTTTCTCCCACTTGCCTTATTTTTGGCAACCGCCCATTCGCTTTTAGACTTCATGATCACAATCCCATCAACGGTTTTTGTAGGAACCACATGCCTTTTTTTAACCATATCCCATAAATCAATGCCATCACTATGCATGAATATTTCCATTTGATTTTTCCAATATGGATAGTCAGTGCCATCAAGATTGGATGGTCTAATGGTTGAACCTCCATCAATGATATATGATCTTCTAATTGCTATGATCTTTATTCCAAGATGGTTAAATCTTTGAAAAATGTGGAAACAAAGCTCTAATACCAATTGAAAGTCCCTTTGGCAACCAAGAGGAGGGGAATTGGTTGGAATGACAAATTAAGGGCAAATTAAAAATTAATAAGATGAAGGAAGGAAGAGAAAAATCAAACATAAAAATTTTATAGTTGTTCGGCCAACACATACCTACGGCCACTCCTTAAGATAACACTTGAGTATTTTACTTAATCATTTTGCGGGTGCAAGATCAAACCCAAGTGTTTAACCTAAGTGTTTAGGCTCACACTCAAACCTTACTAAGTATTTTCAAAGGATCACACTTCAAACCTTCATAAGTGTTTTATCAAAGGCTCACACTCAAACCTATACAAGTGTTTTACTAAGGCTCACACTTAAACCCTTAAGAATTACAAGAGATGAGAAGAAGAAAAATCCCCTTTAACTTTTTCCCAACTCTCAAACAATCAATGAGTCTTAACCAACTCAAAGGTTTACAACTAATAGCTCACAAAAATGGTTTTACTATAAATAAGCTTTTCAAGCCATAATATGAATGATTTAGTGCAATAGTTTAATAATAAGTTCTTAATTGTTATTCTCTTATTTTTAAGCGTTACACCAACTCATATTTATAGCCTTGAATGAAATATAGCCACTTGACTTTATTTAATGCTAAAAAGTACAGTTGACAGCTTTTCCAACGACTAGTTTTTATTGTTGATTTTCCAAAGTAGCGGGTGCTACATATAAGTAGCGGGGGCTACTTATTTAAGTAGTGGGTGCTACATTCTCAGTAGCGGGAGCTATACTTTCAGACTTAGGCTACTGGATCTTCTGGATTAAATGTAGCAGCTGTTACTTAATTGATAGTGGGAGCTACATCAAAGTAGTGGGCACTACTCTCTTGCTTACTCTGACCACTCAGCTTCTGGAGCTTTTGGATTTGAAATTCACGGCCGTGAATACTATATAGCAGTTGCGACTTACTTAGTAGCAGGTACTACATTCTTAGTAGTGACTACTGCTTTCCTGCAACCTGCAACTTGAATTCTAATTTGTTGTATTTTTCAAATATGCTCTTCCTTAGCATATGCACTCTATCAAATTGTGTTAAACCTATGAATAATCATTGGTCATTATTTCTCATGCCCTGATAAACTTAAACAAATTTGTTAGCATAATTAACACATTGATATGTTTTGTTATCATCAAAATCAATATCAAACCCAAGGGGTCCAATAATAATGATAAATCATATTATGATGAACATCATATCTTGGTCTAAATTGAGGTCTAGACTTATATTGTTCTTGGTCTAGTGTATGCAAATGAAGGTCTTTTTTGACCCCATGTCTCAACATGTCATTCTTAGGCCTCATGACCTATGTGGAGGCATATGTGGCACATGTGAAGTGGAGCTAGATGCCTTAACAAAAGTTATTTTAAAGGTGGATGACTCACCACCTTTACTATATTCAAGTCCAAACTTATGAGTTGGACACCTTTGAAATTCAAGAATCTCATCTAACTTATCATTGCCTTTGCAAAGTTTGGATATAGACTTATCATGAGTAGCTAATTTATCCTTCAAATGTTTATTTTCATTGCAAATATCATCAAGACTTTGAGTCTTTTGAAGGATAATAATTTCTCACTCACTTTTAGAGGCATTTAAAGTAGTTATGTCATCAGTATAGCCATCACATGCATTCAAAACATCATTTGTCATTATTTTCAAATTATCATATTTACTTTGTAATTTATGATACTTTGAAAGCAATGATTCTAACATATGCATAACATCATCATTATTTGTGAAGTTAGAATTACTTACCTCACTAGAAGATGTGCCCTTATCAAAAGCCATTAAGCAAAGATTAACCTCATTATCCTTGCTTGCTTTTTTATCATCATCTGATTCACTTAAATCATCCCAAGTGGCAGCCAAAGCTTTCGTCTTATAATTCTTCTTATTTTTTAGCCTTGGACAATCAAATTTAATGTGACCATACTTGACACATTCGAAGCACTTCACTAGATTACTTCTATGTTCTTGCTTCTGATATGGCTTTTTGCTTCTAAGGATTAAATTTCTTATTTTTAGTGGGAGCATAGCCATATCTTCATCATCTTTCTCCTCATCACTTTCACTTGTAGATGTCTCATTTGAAGCCATGAAAGCCAACTTCATGTTCTTTTCTTCGAATTTCCTTGAGATAAGGTGATCTCATGAGTAAGTAATTTACCCATCAAATTATCGATTAGAAGAAAACTTAAGTCATTGGCCTCTTGAATGGAAGTGACTTTAGCTTCCTAATCCTTATTAAGGAGAACTCTAAGAATTTAGCAATTTATATCCTCAAGAGAGTAAGTTTTCCTTAGCTTCTTCATCTGATTAACAATCACTATGAGTCTATTGTACATTTCAGATACACTTTTGCATTTGGAATAGCTCATATGCATGAGTAAGAATTTAGATTTTCTTACCTTTTACTTGATTTGTGCCTTCATGAGTGTTTTCCAATGTATCCCAAATTTGCTTGGCTGAAATACAATGGAAGATCTTTCCATATTCTTCTCTACTTAATGCGCAATAGAGAGTGTATATTGCTTTTTGGTTTCTCCAATTTGTCTTCTTTTCAACAATCATCCATTCTCTTTTAAGCTTCATGATCACAATCCCATCCATGATTTTTGTAGGAACCGTATGCCCTTCTTCAACCACATCCCACAAATCAATACCATCACTATCATTGAATAATTCCATATGATTTTTCCAATATGGATAGTCGATGCCATCAAAATAGGGTGGTCTAATGGTTGAATCTCCTTCAACGATATCCAATCTTCTAGTTGCCATGATCTTTGTTCCAAGATGGTTAAATCTTTGAAAAATGTGGAAACAAACCTCTAATACCAATTGAAAGTCTCTTTGGCAACCAAGAGGGTGGTGAATTGGTTGAAATGACAAATTAAGGGAAAATTAAAAATTAATAAGATGAAGGAAGGAAGAGAAAAATCAAACACAAGAATTTTATAGTTGTTCGGCCAACACTTACTTACGTCCATTCCTTAAGATAACAGAGGAATTAATAATGTCAATCTGTTCAATAAAATCAGAATACATAATCAATTACAGGGAATGACAGTAAGGTCTCATATCAAAGGAATGGCATCACATGGGTAAGACAGATATAGGGCCATGAAACACGTAGACTATGTGAAAACACACAGTCAATCTCATATTAATAAACATAAGAATGATCAAGTCTTATGGCTAGGACCAATAACCCTTCCCAGCTAGGGTATCAATAAACAATGTGCACATTATCGATAGTATGTACCCATTACCCTGTCAGAGCGGCAGCTCTGTCAAACCCTATTAAGGTCAATACAAGTGTGAAACAAGTCATTAGATACAATAATACAACAATGGTATCATCAAGTGACAATATCTCAATATCAATCATTTCAAGTAGCAATTTAAATAATCGGATAGCAATAATCAATAGATATGCAATGGCAATTGGTTTGGTAATTAACAATAGAATGGAACATAGGTTGGTTATACATAGGCAAATGGTTGGCACAATTGGCATGCCAATGTCGCCGGTGACAATGGCATTCAAATGGTAGGCCTATGGATGAAAAAGTGATAGGCCTATGATAAATAAACTAGGCAATTCATCAAACACTTAGTATGCAATGTTGGACAAGCCATTAGGTTAAGTTTTGGTGCAAAGTTGGTATTGTCCAATTAACCAACAACAAGCTCACAATCAAGGCTACACAATAGGCAATAAATATACAACATTAAATATCAATCAAAGGATCAAAATGGCTTAGGAATTCGAAGGAAGATAAGCAAAATCAAAGGAAGTGAATAATACATATGGTTCGGCCAAAATGGAGGTTCACCAAAATGAATTCCAATCATCAATTCAAAGCTATAAACATGTAATTTGATGCATATTAAACTCATCTAGCACTCCAAATTGCCTTGAAAAATTGATTTTCCACCTATTGCTTCAAAGGAGGTAAAAATGGCAACTTTGGCAATTTTAATTTTTTATAACAAATTAACCACAAATTAATCATCCATTAGCCTCCAATTAATATATTCTAAGTTTAAATAACATAAATCAATACAAAATCACATAGCTAAATCAAACAGCTTCACTTAGGGTTTGAAAATGAGGGAAAAGTGTTCAAATGCATCAATTAATGCAATCAAATACAAAACCCATCTAATCCATCATTTAAATCATCTAAACTAACCATAAAATCAAACAAACTAACTTGTTACCTCAATTTGAGATTCCATCCGAATTCCCCTTTCCAAAATTCCTTGAATTTCTTTGTGATTTCAAGTGAGAAATTGATGGAGAATGGAAGAACAAGGTTTATTTTCAAGTTTTCTATGATTTTTCTTTAAGGAAATTGCTTGAAAATGGAGGAAGATAGGGAGGAAGTGGTTCGGCCACACTAAGGAAGAAGGAAGAAGATGGCAAAAATTTGGCCAAGGCATTCTGAAAAATTAAGTCATAATGGCAAATTTTATTTTGGTCCTTAAACTATCAAGTAATTATACTTTGACCCCAACTTCTTCTATAATTTATTCTGACAATTATATTGAGAATTGAATTTCAAAATGGGGAATCAAAAGGCTTATTTTTATTTATACTTATTAATAAAATAGTTTCAGAGCCATTCTATGTCACGACCAATTTTCAGATCGCGACGGTCCTAGGATGCAGGAGATGCCAAAGGCGACCATCACCCGTAGAACCCAGTATCACATTCAATATCTATAACCATCAATTAATTATTCATTATACTTAATTATCAGTCATTTTGTTATTCTGCAATTCTTTTTGTAATCTAGTGCAGTTGGTTGTAATAATCATCATTAGATACCATAAAATATCATCACATACATATATATGTTCATCTCCTAACTAACCCATACATATCCCATGGAGCAGCTAGAAAATGAACATCAAAATACAATATTCAAAATAATTACATCAATAGCAAAAGACCACCAGAATCCACAGAGTCTGAAATGAGGATTCTGCTACCTACTCAGCACCTGAAATGGGTAAATAGAGAAATAGGTGAGTATAGAAGATACTTAGTGAATCTATATGCATTGCCAATAAATATAATTGGGTAAAAGATGGAACAATGATATCATTAGGTCAATATATACAGTTTACAGAATCAATAACAGATGGTGACAGAATAGTCAATAAGTATATCATAGGTTCGGTATAATATGGAAAGACAGATAAAGGGTCAGTACATTATGGACTATATGTAAACGTATAGTCTCCAGGAATATCAGTATTAGTAAGCATAAGACTGATCAGGTCCTATGGCCAGGACCATAACCCTTGCCAGCTAAGGCATCAGTAAATCAATATGCACAGTGCCGATAGTATGAACCCACTACCCTGTCGGAGCGGCAGCTCTGTCAAGCCATATTAGGGTTAATATAAAAATGAGACATATCAATAGACATCATTATGCAACAATTCCATTATCAATGACAATAATCTCAATATCATTCAAATCAAGTAGAAATTGAATCAATGGCATTACAATATACAGTATACAATCAATGATAATTAGTTTGGTAAACAACAAAGGTATGAAACAAAGGTTGGTTATATAAAAGAAATCGTTAGGCCAATTGGCATGCTAATGTCACTGGCGACGATGGCATTCAAATGGTAGGCCTATGAAAGAAAATGCAATAGGCCAATGGCAAAACAACTAGGCATTTTATCAAACACTTGGTGGGCAACATTGAATGGGCAATTTGGTTAGGTTTTGGTGCAAGGTTAACAAAGCCCATTCAATCAACAACAAAGCCACAATGTCAACAACACAATAGGCAACAAATATACAATAACAAACACAATTAAAAGGATCAAAATGGCATGGAATTCCAAAGGAAAAACAAAGCAAAAATCAAAGAGTGAATAGTGATAAGGCATTAGGCCAAAATGTGTCATCCAAGAGAGGTTTCCAATTTCAATTCTAAGGCAATAGGCATGGTAAATGATGCATATAGAACTCACCTAAAGCTTCCAATTACTTTAGAAAATTGATTTCCACCAATTTGCTTCAAAGGAGGCAATATAGGGAACTTGTGTAATCTTTGTGTTCTACAACAAAATAACTACAAAATTATTATCCATTAGCCTCCAATTAACATATTCTAAGATCAAATATCATAAACTAATACTAATTCAAATAGCTAAAACAAACAACTTCCATTAGGGTTTGGAATTTAGGGATTTCTATCCAAATGCATCAATTGATGCAATCTAACTTAAAATCCATTCTAATTGACATCTAAAACATATGAATCAAGCATTAAATAAAGAAAAACACATCATTACCTTGGATTGAAGAAGTGGCTAAAATCTTCATGCCACCATTTCTTGAAATTGCTTGATTTTCCAAGCTAACCAAAGATAGAAATCAAAGAATCCAAGGTTAAATTCAAGTTTTCTTTAACTTTTCTTAAGAAATTTGGTTGGAAAAATGAAGAAGAATGGAGGAACAAGAAAAGGAATGGTTCAGCCAAAGAAACAAGGAAGAAGAAGATGGAGAAATTTTCTAAGGCATTACTTTTATATTAAGTTAATAATGGCTAATTACATTTTGGTCTTTAAACTTTCAAGTAATTATACTTTGACCCCAACTTCTTCTGTAATTTATTATGACAATTCTATTGGGATTTAGATTTCAAAGTGGGAATTCAAAAGGCTTATTTTTATTTATACTTATTTATAAAAATAGTTTCAGAGTCATTCTGAAACCCAGACAAACCAATTTTCACTATTCACCTCGAAGTTCCATTTATTTACGGTTTTGCTATTGGTTACTTTTTCAATGTTCCTAAATGTTTTTCACATCTTTATTTTTACCATAATTACACATGCATTTATATGATCTTTTATCCCCTGGTCAAAATCGGAAATTCATTTGTTGACCAGACAGCTAATTTATCGGCAGTGTTCCCAACACTGCCGTTTTCTGGAAAAGTAATTGATTTGCTTTCTAACTATGCCTCTAAAATTATTTCCCATCACTCCAATACTTTTTAACCATATATTGAGAATTGAATCATGCATATAAGTTATGACTTCCTAGGGTATTACATTCTACCCCTCTTCAAATAAATTCGACCTCGAATTTAAATAAAATGCATACCTCATTACTGGAACATGAATGGATATCTATCCTTCATCTCCTGCTCGCTCTCCTAAGTGCACTCCTCCATTGAATGGTTTCTCCAGAGCACTTTTGCCATGGGAATCTCCTTATTCCGTAACTGTGTGACTTGTCAGTCAATTTTCTCTACTGGAAGCTCCTTATACGACAAGTCATCATTCAGTCCCACATCTTATACCTCTAATATGTGTGATGGATCAGACATATATTTCCTCAACATGAAAATGTGGAATACTGGATGTACATGGCTCAGATGAGGTGGAAGAGTTAATCTATAGGTCCAAAATCTCAAATGGACCTATAAACCTTGGTGACAACTTTCCCTTTTTCCCAAATCTCATAATACCTCTCATCGGTGAGATCTTAAGGAAGACATGGTCACCAACTGCAAAATGTACATCCTTCTGCTTCGGATCGACATAGCTCTTCTACCTACTGAAAGCAGTCTTCATCCGATCTCTAATCATAGGCACCTTTCCATTTTTTTTTTATTAGCTCTGAACCCTCTAGCTGTTTCTCCCCTGGCTTCAACCAACACACTAGAGATCTACACTTCCTACCATATAGTGCTTCAAATAGAGCCATACCAATAGAAAAGTGATAACTGTTGTTGTATGAGTACTTGATCAATGGAAGATATTGATCCAGTTACCTTTGAAATCCAGAACACACGATCGAAGCATATCTTTCAAAATCTGGAATGTTCTCTCTGACTGCCCATCAGTCTGCAGATGGAAAGCAGTACTGAACTGTAACTGAGTACCCATGGCCTCCTGAAATTTCTGCCAAAACCATGAAGTGAACTGTGTACCTCTATCTGAGATAATCATCAAAGGAACTCTATGAAGTCGCATAATCTTATCCACATACAATTGAGCATTTTGAGCTGCCGAATAACTGGACTTCACTTCTAGAATATGAGTAGATTTCATCAACCGGTCTATAATAACCTATATGGAGTCATAACCCCTCGTAGTCCTCGATAGACCAACTATAAAATCTATGATAACCTGCTCCTATTTCCACTCAGCCAATTCAATCTCCTGAAGTAACCCTAATGGCTTCTGATGCTCAAACTTAACCTGTTGACAGGCTAAGCATTTAGATACAAACCGTGCTACATCTCCCTTCATACCAGGCCACCAATATACATCCCTCAAATCATGGTATATCTTGGTAATTCCTGCATGTACACTATATGAAGAATAATGAGTCTCTCTCATAATCTGATCCCGTAACCCATCAATATCAGGTACACATATCCATTTCCCACACTTCAGTACATCACCATCCACTATAAACTCTGACATCTTGCCATTCTTTACATTTCCCTTAAGCTTCAGTAGATATGGATCCCTATCCTGAGCCACTTTAATGTCATCAATTAACAGTGACTTTACCAGAAATTAGGCTATCAGAGCCTGGTTACGATCCTGGGATCCTAAATCCAATTCCACACCCATATCTGCTAAATCCCTCATCTCTAGAACTAAGGGTCTCCTGTCAACTATGATATGAGCTAGACTGCCCATAGACTTTCAACTCAGTGCATCCGCCACTACATTAGCTTTACCCGGGTGATAAAGGATTTCACATTCATAATCTTTAAGTAACTTCACCCATCTACGCTGCCGAAGATTTAGGTCCTTCTACTGAAATATATACTGTAAACTCTTATGATCAGTATATATCTCACATTTAGACCCATACAGATAATGCCTCCAAATCTTCAATGCAAATACCATAGCTACCATCTCTAAGTCGTGAGTAGGATAGTTCGCTTCATGCTTCTTTAACTGACGAGAAGCATAAGCAATCACTCTCCTATTTTGCATCAACACACACCCTAATCCAATTCTAGAAGCATCACAGTATACGGTAAACTTCTCCCCCTCTGATGGCAATGCTAACACTGGAGCATTAGTGAGACAGGACTTCAAAGTCTGGAAACTGTGCTCACACTCATCAGTCCATAGATAATGCTCCTGTTTCCAAGTCAGCTTAGTCAATGGAGCTGTAATTCTAGAAAAATTCTTCACAAACCTCCTATAATACCCTTCCATACCCAGAAAACTGTGAACCTCAGAAACACTGGTAGGCTGGGGCCAATTTGCCACCGCTTCAACTTTCTGAGGATCCACCCTTATACCATCTTTATAGACCTTATGCCCAAGAAAACACACTTCGGTTAGCCAAAACTCACATTTTGATAACTTAGCATACAGCTGATGCTCTCGAAGTGTTTGCAATACAATCCTCAAGTTCTCTACATGCTCCTCCTCAGTCCTAAAATAGATAAGTATGTCATCAATGAATACTATGACAAACTTATCCAAAAAGGGCTTGAACACCCTTTTCATCAAATCCATGAAAGCAGCCGGTGCATTGGTTAACCCGAATGGCAACACTAAAAACTCATAATGCCCATATCGGGTCCTGAAAGCAGTCTTAGGTACATCACCCTTCTTAATCTTAAACTGGTGATACCCGGATCTCAGATCAATTTTTGAGAAATGACTAGCACCCTGCAGCTGATCAAATAGGTCATCTATCCGTGGCAACGGATATTTATTCTTCACTATCACCTTGTTCAACTGCCTATAATCAATGCCCATCCACAAGAAGCCATCCTTCTTCTTTACAAACAACACTAGAGCACCCCAAGGAGAACTACTCGATCTAATGAATCCTCTATCCAATAACTCTTGCAACTGCACCTTCAATTCTTTCAATTCCACTGGTGCCATTCTGTAAGAAGGAATAGATATAGGATCGGTACCTGAGTACATCTCAATCTCAAACTCAATCTCCTTATCAGGGGCCAATCCTGGTAACTCCTCAGGAAACTCCTGAACTACAAGTATCTGATAAAGCTCTACAGAAGACTTATGTACATCTATAACGTGAGCAAAATAGGTTGAACAACCTTTACCAATCATCCTCTTAGCCTGGATAGTAGAAACCAGATTAACTCTAAACACCCGTATGTCACCCTGAAACTCAAAATCTAGCTGCCCCTCAGGCTGAAACTTGACCTTCTTCTGATAACAATCAATGACTGCCCGATGTCTTGTGAGCCAATCCATACCCAAAATCACATCTAACTCTAACATCGGCAATTCAATCAAATCAGCACGCAATATGATATCATCAATTTCAATCACACAGTCAGGATAGTAATAGTCCACATCAATACTCTCACCCATCGGGATAGCAGTCACTAAAGGCACATGCAATAATTTTCTTTCCTTATTCAATTTAGGTGCAAAGTGAGGTAGCACAAAGGAATGAGTAGCACCAGAATCAAATAAGGCATCTGCAATCTCATTTTGAATCAAAATAGTACCTGTGACCACGTATCTGATCTCTGTACCTCCTGGGTATTGATTGCAAATACTTTGCCCTGACCCCTGCCCACTGGGGCCTGACTAATACTGGGAGTCTTTCCTCCTCTGCCTCTGCCTCTACCTGAAGTCTCTCTGGCCACATTCTGACTCATTTGTACCGTCGGCTGAGAAACCAAAGCAGATGGCTGCTGCTTACCCCTCATAGGACATCTGCTAACATAGTGACCGTGCTGCCCACATCTCAGGCAGGCACCAGACTGACGCCAGCACTCCCCTCTATGCCTCCGTCCACAGAAACCACAAACAGGCACACTGGGCATCTCTGCAGCTGATCTGGAGGAACCTTATGAATAAGCAGGTGCTGATTGTACCACTGGTGGTCTCCTACTCTAAACTCTCCCCCTATGACTACCCGATGAAGGTCTTTGATCAAACCGAGGCACTGGCTCTACCTGTTTAGGTTGGGAGCTGCTCTCCCCCTCCTACTCTGTGCTTTGTGACCCTCTTTTCTCTTCTGATCCCTCTTAGCCCTCTTTGACTTATACTTTTCTTCCATCTGTGTAGCCTTATCAATAACTGTCATTAGAGAAGTAAATTTCGTAGCCAATAATGCATTATGAAGTGCAGTATGTAGACCCCTCCTAAACCTGCTGATCAAATTAGCCTCAGTAGGAACAATGTGAGTAGCATACCTACTCGGCCTGATGAACTCCTCTGCATACTCCTCTACTGACTTGTCTCCCTACTCTAACTGCTCAAACTAAATCAGATTTTGAGTCTTCACCCCCTCAGTAATAAACTAATCAATCAAACCCTAACAAAACTCAGCTCATGAGGGTGGATGCTCACCATACAGCCTGGGCTCCATCCTCCTCGAAAATCAAGTCCAAGCCTTCCCCTTTAATAATAATCTAACCAGCTCTACAGCTCTAAGCTCAGAACAAGGTAGTCTCCTAACTACCTTCTCAACCTCCTCCAGAAAATCCACTGGATCACTGCCTCTGTCGCCCCTGAACTCTGGTAAGTTTAGCTTCAAAAAGATAAACATGGACACACCACCCTCCTCAATAACTCTATGGCCTCCCTGTACAGCAGGCTCCCCAGGAACCCCTACTGGCTGCACAGGAGCCGGTGCAACTAGTACTGCTACAGGTGCAATAGGGGGGGCACTACTGCTGGAACTGGTGGTGGCGGTACATTCTGACGTTCCCGCCTCAAATCAGCCAATTCCCTGCGCAACTCCATCATCCCCCTTATTATCTCAACTCTTCAAGGATCATAGCCTCTCTCTGTATCCTCTGTAGTCTGTTGAGATCTGGATGGACCCTCTGAAACTGAGAATTCCCTGACCAATGACTCATTAGAGGCTACCTCTGCCTACTTGGTATCTTTGTCCCTATCGTCTGACATCTCTATAATCTATTGGGAAAACAGGAAACGTACTCAGTATATTACAGAAATGCAGAATACTAACACATATCAGACGAATACAGCAAAAGATGACACATGAATTACTATGCTCCATGGTTTACTTAATTCTACCCATTATGTACTTAATCATTATTCCTCAGTAATTTAGGTACTATTCATCTATAACCTAGAACTCTGATGTCTGTAACCTAAAGCTCTGATATCTGTAACCCAGAGCTTTGATGTCTGTAACCCAGAGCTTTGAAACCACTTCTATCACGACCCGTTTCCGGATTGTGGCAGTCTTAGGATGCAAGAGATGCCAAAGGCGATCCGCACCCGTAGAACCCAGTATCACATGCAATATCTATAACCATCAATTAATTATTCATTTTACTTAATTATCGGTCATTTTGTCATTCTGCAATTCTTTCTATAATCTAGTGAAGTTGGTTGTAATAATCATTATCACATATCATATTAGCATTATATACCATAAAATATCATCACATACATATACATGTTCATTTCTTAATTAACCCATACATATCCCATGGAGCTGCTAAAAAATGAACATCAAAATACAGTATTTAGAATAATTACATCAGTAGCAAAAGACCGCCAGAATCCACAGAGAGTCTGAAATGAGGATTATGCTACCTACTCAACACCTGAAATGGGTAAACAGAGAAATAGGTGAGTATAGAAGATACTCAGTGAATCTATATGCATCGCCAATAAATATAATTGGGTAACAGATGGAACAATGATATCATTAGGTCAATATATATTGTTTACATAATCAATAACAGATGGTGACAGAATAGTCAATAAGTATATCATAGGTTCGGTATAATATGGAAAGACAGATAAAGGGCCAGTACAGTATGGACTATATGTAAACATACAGTCTCCAGTAATATCAGTATCAGTAAGCATAAGACTGATCAGGTCTTATGGCCAGGACCATAACCCTTCCCAGCTAGGGCATCAGTAAATCAATGTGCACATTGCCGATAGTATGTACCCACTACCCTGTTGGAGCGGTAGCTCTGTCAAGCCATATTAGGGTCAATATAAAAATGAGACATATCAATAGACACCATTTTGCAACAATGGTATTATCAATGACAATAAGCTCAATATCATTCAAATAAAGTAGCAATTGATTCAATGGCATTGCAATATATGGTATACAATCAATGATAATCAGTTTGGTAAACAACAAAGGTATGGAACAAAGGTTGGTTATATAAAGGAAATCGGTAGGCCAATTGGCATGCCAATGTCGCTGGCAATGATGGCATTCAAATGGTAGGCCTATGGAAGAAAATGCAATAGGCCAATGGCAAAACAACTAGGCATTTTATCAAACACTTGGTGGGCAACATTGAATGGGCAATTTGGCTAGGTTTTGGTGCAAGGTTAACAAAGCCCATTCAATCTACAACAAAGCCACAATGTCAACAACACAATAGGCAACAAATATACAATAACAAATACAATTAAAAGGATCAAAATGGCATGGAATTCCAAAGGAAAAACAAAGCAAAAATCAAAGAGTGCATAGTGACAAGGCATTCGGCCAAAATGGGTCATCCAAGGAAGGTTTCCAATTTCAATTTTAAGACAATAGGCATAGTAAATGATGCATATAGAACTCATCTAAAGCTTCCAATTGCTTTAGAAAATTGAATTCCATCAATTTCCTTCAAAGGAGGCAATATAGGCAACTTGTGTAATCTTTGTGTTCTACACCAAAATAACCACAAAATCATTATTCATTGGCCTCCAATTAACATATTCTAAGATCAAATATCATAAACTAACACTAATTCAAATAGCTAAAGCAAACAACTTCCATTAGGATTTGGAATTTAGGGATTTCTATTCAAATGCATCAATTGATACAATCTAACTTGAAACCCATTCTAATTGACATCTAAAACATATGAATCAAACATTAAATCAAGAAAAACACATCATTACCTTGGATTGAAGAAGTGGCCGAAATCTTCATGCCACCATTTCTTGAAATTGCTTGATTTTCCAAGCTAACCAAAGATAGAAATCAAAGAATCCATGGTTAAATTCAAGTTTTCTTTAACTTTTCTTAAGAAATTTGGTTGGAAAAATGAAGAATGGAGGAAGAAGAAAAGGAAATGATTCGGCCAAAGAAACAAGGAAGAAGAAGATGGAGAAATTTTCTAAGGCATTACTTTTATATTAAGTTAATAATGGCAAATTATATTTTAGTACTTAAACTTTCAAGTAATTATACTTTGACCTCAACTTCTTCTGTAATTTATTATGACAATTCTGTTGGGATTTAGATTTCAAAGTGGAGATTCAAAAGGCTTATTTTTATTTATACTCATTTTTAAAAATAGTTTCAGAGTCATTCTGAAACCCAGAAAGACCAATTTTCACTATTCACCTCAAAGTTTTATTTATTTACGGTTTTGCCATTGGTTACTTTTCCATGTTCCTAAATGTTTTTCACCTCTTTCTTTTTACCATAATTACACATGCATTTATGTGATCTTTTACCTCCTGGCCAGAATAAGAAATTCATCTGTTGAACGGACAACTAATTTCTCAGTAATGTTCTCGACACCGCTGATTTTCGGAAAGTAATTTATTCGCTTTCTAACTGTATCTCTAAAATTATTTCTCATCATTCCAATACTTTTGAACCTTATACTGAGAATTGAATCATGCATATAAGTTATGATTGCCTAGGGTATTACATTCTGAAACTCAGACAGACCACTTTCCACTATACCCCTCAAAGTTCTATTTATTTACGATTTTGCCATCACTTACTTTTTCAGTGTTCCTAAACATTTTTCACCTCTTTATTTTTACCATAATTACACATGCATATGTATGGTTATTTAACCCTTGGACAGAATTAGAAATTCATCTGTTGACTGGACTTCTATTTTCTCGGCAGTCTTTTCGACACCGACGATTTTCGGAAAAGTATCTCATTTGCATTCTAACTGTGTCTCTAAAATTATTTCTAGTCATTTTGATGATTTCAAACCAATAACAGAGAACAATAACATGCATTTAAAGATAGGCCTTTCTAGGGTATTATAACTTCTAACATATGCATGAACATAAACATATAAATATACATGATAACACATATATATAAACATATGAAGGTCAAGGTTTTAGCTCAAAATAATTTTAGCTAGACTTATCTCATGGAAAATAAGGTTTGGAAACTTAGGGTGTTATACTCACGATTTAATTTTTTGTTCTCGTTTTGTTCTTAGTTTGAGTTGATAGTCATAAAGACCAACCAACTCCTAACAATGGAGGCTCTAGACAATATTTATAGGTTGGAGCCTTATTGCACTAGATTTTTCTTTTTTCTTTTTTTTTTGTAATAACTATATTTTAAAAAAAAATTAAAATCTCTTTATCCAGAATATATTTTTCCTAAAATCTTATCTTATCATATGATTTTGGAAAGATTTGAAAACAATTTAGATCTCAAACGATTAAAAAAACTGTCGTTGGGTTTGCCAGGTGGCCAGGGGCGCACCACTGGACAGGGGCACTGGACTGGTAGTACATCCTAGCCATCTATGTGCCCTCTCTTAAGGGAGGACCCACCAACAAAGAGTTGAAACCTGTTAGTGTTTGCACAATTCAATTTATGCACCTCATTTTAGGAAGTTGATTCTTACCTTTTTTTCAATTCATTTCCAAAATTCATTTCAATTTAATCTCTTTAACTTCTTTGTTAAGTCCTAAAAAATAATTTTTGAACCTTTCTCTTGATCCAAAAGGCATTTGCCTTTCATCATGGGTTGTAAAGGTCGAAAGTCAAGCATTCACAGTCGCTAGAGTTCATTAGAGAAAAAACATGATTTTTCTCTTCAATTTATATGCCTACTTAATTAGACTTATCCATTTAGCCAAAACATTATCAAATGCTTATCTTAGTCAATAATGGATAAGTGATAAACTGGGGAGTGTACATTATCCAATACTTATCTTAGTCAAAATTATCAAATGCTTGAAGAATTTTAATCATAGTCAAGTGATAAACCAAGAAGTATACATCAAACTAATCTATCCTATAGACTTGAGTATATCTCTTAGCTACTAAATGTACTTTATATCATGTTATAGATTTGTCACGATTAAGTTTCTTCTTCAAAATCCACTTACAACCTATAGCCTTAGCCCCTTTTGGAAAATCGATTAGCTGCCAAGTTTTATTTTGTAACAGAGAGCTCAGTTCATAATCAATGGCTTCTGCACATAACAAGGAGTCCCTAGATCTCATCACTTATTTATAAGTAGATACATCACCCTCTAAATGGTAAGTGACAAAATCCTAACCAAATGTTTTAGGAACTCGTTCTCTTGTAGATACTCTCAGAGGTAGTGATTCATTATTTTGAGGAGTGTCAAAGGAATTTGGTGTAGTTTCTATAGGAGGTTCTAAAATAATTTCTATAGTGCTTGGTAATGTCAATCCATGATCTCTTAGAAATTTATCATCAAAGAAGACTGTATCCCTAGATTCTATAACCACATTGATAGATAGATCCAGAAATTGATCTGCTGCACTATCCTCTGTACTGCCTAGGTATACAAAAGTGTTGATCCTAGGACCTACCTTAGGTCTCCTAGGGTATGGTATCCTAACATAAGTGTTACAGCCCAAGTCTTAATAGTGTCATATCTACAGGGATATTTATGCCATAATTTATAAGGTATGGAGTTTGTCTTAGAGTGTGACACTCTATTCAGGGTGTGACATGCAGTCAAAGCTGCTTCTCCCTAATAATAAGAAGGCATGCCAACTGTCAATAACATAGAATTTAACATTTTTGTCAACATTTTGTTCTTATGTTTAGCTATGCCATTTGATTAAGATTAGTAAGAAGCAGTAGTTTCAAGTATTATGCTCTTAAAGTCATAAAATTCTTTGAACCCTGTCAATTTATATTCTCCTCCTCTGTCACTCCTAAGTCTCTTAATTTTCAAGTTTAATTAATTTTCAACACGACTCTTGAAGATTTTAAATTGATCAAATACTTTATATATTGATTTTAACAGATAAATATGACAATATCTAGAAAAATCGTCTATAAAAGTGACCAAATATTTCCGACCACCTCTAGTTGTGAAACCTTTAAAGTCATATAGTCTAGAATATATTAATTCAAGAAGTTGTGTACTCTTAGAGACCGAATAAAAAGGTTCATGATAATCTTTATTTGAGCAACACTTCAAATCTATTAAATCTTATTGGAGTTTCTAATGGTATATTATGAGTTTTAGCTAGTGTAGCCATTTTCTTATAGTTCACATGTCCTAATCGATTATGCAAAATTTTAGGATCAAGTATATTTGAACTAATATGATTAACTGTTTCATTTTGTTCAACTCAATCTATACATACCATCAATATCGAGTACACATAACCGTTTAATGTATTTCAAAACACCATCATCAATTGTAAACTCTGAAGCTTTGCCATTCCAAACATTTCCTTTTAACTTCTGAAGATAAGAATCATGATTCTGAGCTGCTTTAATTTCATCAATCAACAGTGGTTTAACTCGAAATTGGGCTATCAGAGCCTGGTTTCGATCCTGGGATCCCAATTCCAACTCAATACCCATGTCAACTAATTCTTGCATCTGATGGATCAATAGCCTTCTTATAACTGGAATGTGAGACAAGCTACCTATAGACTTCCGGCTTAATGAATCTGCTACCACATTTGCTTTATCCAAATGGTAAAGGATTTCACAGTCATAATCCTTAAGCAGTTCAACCCATCTTCATTGTTGGAGATACATATCCTTTTATTGAAGTATATATTACAAACTTTTATGATCAGTATATATCTCACATTTCACCTCATACAAATAATGTCTCCAGATCGTCAGTGCAAACACCATAGCTGCCATCTCCAAATTATGAGTCGGATAATTTATTTCATGCTTCTTTAATTGCCGAAAAGCATAAGCAATCACCCTTTTATTCTGCATAAGGACACATCCCAATCCGACTCTGGAGGCATCACAATATACCGTGAATTTATCATCTTCTTTTGGCAAAGCTAATACTGGAGCACTTGTGAGACAAGTCTTCAAAGTCTGGAAACTACTCTCACATTCATCTGTCCAAAGAAATTTCTCCTACTTCTTGGTTAACATGGTCAACGAAGCAGCTATTTTGGAGAAATCTTTCAAAAATCATCTGTAACAACCAGCCATACCCAAGAAACTGCAGATCTTTAAAACATTTGTAGGACGGAGCCAATTTGCAACTGCTTCAACCTTCTAAGAATCAACCTTGATACCATCTTTACAAACAACATGGCCAAGAAAATATACTTCAGTTAACCAGAACTAGCATTTAGATAGCTTAGCAAATAGTTGATTCTCCCGAAGTGTCTGTAATACAATCCTCAAGTGCTTTGCATGTTCCTCCTCACTCTTGGAATAGATAAGTATGTCATCAATAAACATAATGAAAATGCTATCTAAGTATGGCTTGAATACCCTATTCATCATATCCATAAAAGCAGCCGGTGCATTAATCAACCCGAATGGCAACACCAAGAACTCATAATGTCCATACCTAGTTCTGAAAGCAGTCTTGGGTATATCTTCCTTCTTAATTCTCAACTGATGATACACATATCGCAGATCAATCTTAGAAAATTGACTGGCATCCTGTAATTGATCAAATAGATCATCAATCCATGGTAGAGGATATTTGTTCTTCATAATTACCTTATTCATCTACCAGTAATCAATACACATCCTCAGTGAGCCATCTTTATTTTTTCACAAATAGCACTGGAGCACCCCACAAAGAACTGCTCGATCTAATAAATCCTTTATCTAGTAATTCCAGCAGTTGCACCTTTAACTCCTTCAATTCAGTAAGTGCCATTCTGTAAGGAGCAATGGATATAGGATCTATACCTGGATACACATCAATCTCAAATTCAATCTCCCTTTTCGGGGGTAGCCCTAGTAAATCATCAGGAAAGATATCAGGGAATTCTCTGACCACTAGTATATGATCAATCCCTGTTGAAGTCCTTTATACATCAACCATATGTGCCAAAAACATTGTATAAACTTTCCTTATCATTTTCCTAGCCCGGATAGCAGAAATAAAACTGATTTCAGATTCATATTTGTCACCCTGGAACTTAAATTCTGGTTGCCCCTCAGGCTGGAATCTGATTTTCTTCTCATAATAGTCAATAACTGCACGATGTGTTGTTAGCCAATCTATATCAAGTATCACATCAAGCTCTAACACAGGTAGTTCTATCAAATTAGCACATAGAATATTATCATCAATTTCAACTACACTACCCGAGTAAAAATACTTCACTTCAATACTCTCCCACATAGGTGTGGTTATCTCTAATGGTGTACTCAATAATTATCTTTCCTTATTCAACTTAGGTGTAAACATAGGTGAGACAAAGGAGTGTGTGGCACCAGCATCAAATAATGCTTCTATTAATTCATTTTGTATTAAAATTATACATGTGATTGTATTTTCTGCTCTATATGCCTCCTGGGTATTCACAGCAAAAACTCGCCCCTGACTTCTACCTGATGGGGCCTGATTGCTGCTCAGTGCTTGATCTCTACCTCTGCCCCTACCTGGGGCCTTTCTGGTAACATTTTGGCTCATTTGTATAGTTGGCTGAGACACTATTGATGATGGTTGTTGTTCACCCCACATTGGACATCTGTTAATGAAGTGCCCATGTTGCCGACATTTAGGCACCTGATTGTCGTCGACATTCTCCTTCATACCTTCTGTAATACCCTAGAAAGTCTTAACTTATATGCATGAATTAATTCTTAGTATATGGTTTAAAAGTATTGAAATGATGGGAAATAATTTTAGAGACACAGTTAGAAAGCGAACAAAACACTTTTCCAGAAATCGGCGGTGTCGGGAACACTGCCGAGAAATTAGCTGTCCGGTTAATAGATGGATTTCTGATTTTGACCAAGGTTAAAATATCACATAAATTCATGTGTAATTTTGGTAAAAAGAAAGAGGTGAAAAATATTTAGGAACACTGAAAAAGTAACCAATGGCAAAATCATAAATAAAAGGAACTTTGAGGTGAATAGTGGAAATGAGTTTGTCTGGGTTTCAGAATGACTCTGAAACTATTTTTATAAATAACTATAAATTAAAATAAGCCTTTTGATTCCCTACTTTGAAATCTAAATCCTGACATAATTATGAGAATAAATTACAGAAGAAGTTAGGGTCGAAGTATAATTACTTGGAAGTTTAAGGACCAAAATATAATTTGCCATTATGACTTAATATAAAAGGCAACACTTGGTCAACTTTTGCCATCTTCTTCCTTCTCCATTGTAGTGACCGAACCATTCTCCTTTCTTCTTCCATCTCATTTCTTCATTTCCAACCAAATTCCTTAAGAAAAATTCATAGAAAACTTAGAATTAAACCTAATTATTTCATTTGCTACTATTAATTTGCTTAAAATCACAAAGGGATTCAAGGAAATTGGGCTTGAAGGTTTCAGCTAGATCAACCATTTGAGGTAACCAATTAATTTATTTGATTTTATAGTTTATTTAGATAATTTAGAAGTTGAACTGAATGGGTTTTAAGTTAGATTGCTTCAACTGATGCATTTGGATAGAAATCCCTAATTTACTAAATCTAATTGAAGTTGTATGATTGAGTTTGATGAATTAGTGTTAGTTTGTGTTAATTGATCTTAGAATATATTAATTGGGGGCTATTAGATGACTAATTGATGGTTATTTTGGTGTAGAAAACAAGAATTGCACAAGTTGTGCATTTTGCCTTCTTTGAAGTTTTGGGTGAAAAATCAATTTTTCAAAGCAATTGAAAGCCTTAGGTGAGTTCTATATGTATCATTTGACATGTTCTAAGCATTGAAATTTGATTTGGAAACCATATATGAAAGCCCCCATTTGGCCAAACCTATTGTCACTATTCCTCCTTTGTATTTTTGCTTGGTTTTCTTCATGTTTCCTTAGCCATTTTGATCTCTTTCATGTTGTTTATTATTGTATATTTGATACCTATTGTGTTGTTGACAATGTGGATTGAATGTTGGTTGAATGGGCTTTGATAACATTGCACCAAAAACCTAGCCATTTTGCCTATTCAATGTTGCCAACCAAGTGTTTGACAAAATGCCTAGTTATTTTTGCTTTTGGCCTATTGTTTTGTCTTCCATAGGTCTACCATTTGAATGCCATCATCGCCAGCGACATTGGCATGCCAATTGGCCTACCGATTTCCTTTGCCGAGCCAACCTTTATTCCATAGCTTTGTTGTTTACCATACCAATTGCCATTGATTATATATCATATAATGCAATGCCATTGATTCCATTGCTACATGATTTGACTGATATTGAGCTTATTGATGTTGAGGATACCATTGTTGCATAGTGGTGTCTATTGATATGTCTACTCTTATATTGATCCTGATGTAGTTTGACGGAGCGGTGTGGGAATATACTGTCAGCGATGTGCACATTGTATTACTGATATCCTAGCTGGGAAGGGTTATGGTCCTTGCCATAAGACTTGATCAGTCTTATGTTTATTGATATTGATATTATTGGAGACTGTATGTTCGCATATAGTTCATACTGATACTACTGGAGACTGTATAATTACATATAGTCCATCCCTTTATCTGTCTTTCCATATTATACCGAGCCTATGATATACTTATTGACTATTCTGTCACCTTCTATTGTTGATTCTGTAAATTGTTCACTTTGAGCTATTGTTATCATTGTTCCATCTATTAACCATTATATTCATTTGTAACACCCCAGTTGAATGGCTTAGGACTTAAGCTTTAAGAGGCAAACCTAAGGGGATTCCTTGTTTGTTTATATGATATGTAATATGCCTGTTATTGCTTAAATTGTATGAATATGCATGTTTTAGACAATTTTACACATGTAAATGTGCATCAAAAGCTGTTAGGAAGAAATCGGGAAAAACTTTAAATTTTGTGAACTCGGGGTAAAATGGTCATTTCATACCCCTTCGAGTTCTTATGGAATTAACATGATATTTGAAGGTAGAAAAGAAAATTAGGACTTGAAAATGATGTTATTTAATTTATTTGAAGATTTGATGGAGAAATAAACCCGATTGAAA
>CANXYC011009521.1:0-76569 GCA_948193065.1 Aleurites moluccanus | reverse complement strand
GTTAAACTAAAGATCAAGAAATTGGAGAACACAAATGGCCGTCAAGCGACCTATGGCAAAAGGAAACATGGCATCATGAAGAAGGCTAAGGAGTTATCTATTCTATGTGACATAGACATTATCCTTCTCATGTTTTCACCGACTGGCAAGCCCTCAATATGCAAAGGAAAGAAGAGGTACTCACATTAATGCTTGTCCTGATTTTGGGATTTATAGCTTGTGAACTATAAACCTACATTTATATTTCTGGTTCAGTTATGCTATTTCATTTTAAAAGCATAGACAAAGCTTAACTGCACTGCACTTTATTGAACTGAACAGGAGCTAGTTATTCATCGTTTAAGCTACAATGCAGTTATTAAATAGATTAAGAGTATAGGTAGCGATTTGAGTGGCTTAGGTTCTTGATGTGCACATGCATTGTAGATCTATTTGTCTTTGTTTTATAGTACTTTTTTAGATTTTAGGACATTTACAGTGTAATTTTATGTTACTGTCATATTCTTCATGATTTTCATCACCAGTATTATCATCATTATCATTATAAATATTGAAAATTTGTTGAAAATTTCTTTTCTTTTCTGTGATTTGAGTAGCATTGAAGAAGTCATTGCAAAATTTGCTCAGTTAACACCTCAAGAAAGGGCAAAAAGGTAGAGCTTCCTTTTTGTAGCCATCCATCTCGTATCTGAGTTGATTTTTGGAATTAGAATTTTAATTGCATTTTCATTTGATTGGAACAGGAAGTTAGAAGGCCTTGAAGTAAGTCCTTTCTTATGAACCATTTGCCATTATCAATATCAATGTCTTTCTTTCCTCTTACCACTTGTTTTCATTACAGTTTTTTTTTTCCATTCTTATTGCTAAAAGGTTTGTTTTCTTTTCGAGAGTCTAGGCACTAAAGAAAACTTTTAAGAAGTTGGACCATGATGTTAACATACCTGAATTTCTGGGCACAAGGTATGTACTAGTCGGCATAGTACCTCACTTTCTAGCTTCTCAGGTTGACCATATTTTGGGAAGTATTTGTGCTAAAACACTTCTTGCTTTCCATTTTTTTTTTCTTTTTATTTCAGTTCTCAAACAATAGAGGTATGGACTCAAACAACACTTCCAATATAAATGTGATCTCTTCAAACTATTCGTTCTTCAATACTTAAGCAAGTGACATGTTTTACACATTTGAAATTTCATTAATCAGGACTTATCAAACCAGTCGAGGTTATTGCAGAATCAACTATCTGAAGCGCATAAAAGACTGAGGTGAACAGCTGCAAATCTTTGATTGTACAATTATGCTTTCAGCTTTCATACTTGATGCCATTTATATGGTGATTTAACTTGTATGCTTAAACTACTCACCGCCCAATTTTAATTTGTTTATTATCTTGGGTTTCTGCAGCTATTGGACTGCTCCAGATAAGATTAACAGCATAGAACATCTGGGTCAACTGGAAAATTCACTCAGGGAATCGCTTAATCAAATTCGAGCTCATAAGGTATGTTTAGCATTCCTGTGGTTGGCATCCTTCAGAAAGGTTACATTTTTTCTTGGGTTTCATGTGGATTACATTTCGATCTGCTCTTGAAACCGCTCATTTGAAATCCATGAATCTAAAGATCTGCGATGTTATTGAGTGTGGTTGCTAGGAGAAATATCTTGTTTGAAAGTCCAAAATTTTTTTCGTTAAATTGAATGAAGAAGAGGAGATCAAGCATCCACATTATCTTAGTAAACTTTTCATTAAAATGGAGAGCTTTTCTGTGAAAGTATCAAAGAAAAAAATGCAATTAAAACTCCCCAGTGGTAAAAGAGTGCCTGGAGTTTTAAGCAGTTTAAGTGAAAAACATTGTTCAATGCTGCAACATTTTGAATGAAGAGGATCCCCTTTGCAACACGCAGATGGAAAACTGAATGACTTCAAATTTTTTCCTTTTACTTTTCAAATTACAATATCTTTCTTCACTGCTAACAGCTGCACTAACATTTTCGACTTTTTCTTCTCCAGGAATATTTAGGAAAACAGCAACTTATGTCGCTAGAATGCAATAGTCAGGTAAAGAGTGGCTTAGTCCTTTCCTTAATGGCTTTCTTTTGTATCTTAATTAGAAGATATCATCTAAACTAACCTTGCTTGCAGTTCCAAACTGGGATGCATGTACCTTTCAGAATGGGTACTGAGCAGCAGCTACCACCTATGCCATGGATTCCTAATAATGACAATCAACAGATTGTGTTACCAGACGATCCAAATCTACTTGCCCATAGGTGCGTGGGCCTCTTAAAAAATAACTTTTAATTTCAAAGTATTATCCTCATGACAATCCAGAGAGTTGCTTTATCAAACCCATGCATTGAATGGCAACTCTAGTCTTTCAAGACACAGGCATAAATGTACAAATAAATGTGGACACACACACTCACACGCTCAAAGACAAGTGTGGAACCAAGTTACCATAAGTGGCATCACTTGCCCCCTAAAATTTTAAAAACTTAGGGTCTTTTTGTTGTTAGCATATAGGCCCAATTGACTAGTGATTTGTTGATCTTCATGTCAAATATATAACTAAAGATAATATTTAAAAGAAGTATATAATTTTTTTGTTGGTCTATTTTTCATAAGATACCATATAATGAAGTTGAAAAATACAATATTAAAAATTATCTATTTGGGTGAGATTAATTTGAACATTGAACATAAGCTTGAGATCTTTCTGAAAATGTAGCCCTAAACCTGGTGAAATAGAGGAAATAGATATATTTAGCTGATGCTGAATTAAGGCTTGCATCAGTTGAGTCTAAAATATTTACATAAGAATAACGAGTATTTTACATTTATGATCCTTGTATGCAGAAGACTCTTGGTCATGTATTATCAACATAATAAATGAACTTTACTTTCTTTAGGGATGTCGAGTGTTCTGCAAGTTCCTCCTTCGGGAGTTATTCCGGTTACTTTGGCACAGGAAAAAGTTCAGAGCTATCTAATTCCAGTCAAGAAAATGGTTTGAGTGGTATTCTTAATGAGTTTAGTGGAACTGCATCACTGAGGCTGCAGTTGGCTGGGCAGTATCCTTACTTGCCATACAATCTGAATTTGGTGAATGATGCAAAATTCCAACCTGCAGCAGAGATGAATCTACAAGAAAGCCCTGTGGATTTTCATGTTAACGGAAGTTTTGAAGCTCCCAAACCTGGATATGACACTACCCCAGGTAGTTGGGCTTCTTCATCAGGACCATATGCGGTTACCATGTTTGATGAGTATTTGTATTCCCGGGTAAGTTCAACCTTAATTTTCTCTGGCTTTATTAAGTAAATTTTTTTTTATAAATTTTTTTTTTCTTTCATGCTTTTTTTTTATTTCGGGTATATTGGCTGCCAAATCCTGAACTGGCGTTAGTCTTGGGAACATGCCTGTCAATATTTTATATATGAAACAGCATGGAGTAAATCAATTTTATATGGTATATTCAAACGGGCTTTTATGCAATAGTCATCAAGAATTAACTGTGCATTTTGGATGTCCAATTTCACCATTCTTTTCCTTAAATGCTCTGAAAGTGAAGTTTCAGCCTTAGTTTCCCTTTGTTCACAGCATTCTAACGTAGTCAATTTCGATCAACCATAAAACTGCCTCTCCTCTGATAATAGAACTTATGCCTTGCTTAGCAAAATTTGCAGACAGCCATCCCTGGAAAGTGCTAATAAGCTTATGTGAAATAATTTTATTTTTGGGTTGCACCTGGCAGTCATGCCAAAAGTAAAGTAGAGCTTCTTCTAGGTATAAACCTTTCTGAAGCAACCAGACATTCCAATGAAAGTCCAGATATTTATAATTTAGAAAATCCAAGTTTATTTGGGCATTTATTATGGAATAAATAGTACAAGTGAAAGTAATTGCAGTTGTTTAAAAGCAAAAAGTTAATTAATCAGTTCTGATCTTTGTTATTTGTATTTTAAATCCAGTTATACACAGAAAGTGTTGATCAATAGGAGGTCAAATATGAACTTGGTAGAATTTGTTTGTAGAAGAAAACAGTAGAAAAAACTTCCTCAACTAGAAGAAGTGTGCTAATGATGTTGATGAGCTTATTTAATAATTAGCAATGCAGCTTACATATTGCACTTGCAATGATGGAACTGCATGAATACTTGTTTAGAGAGGGAGAGATCATAAGATGATTTTTTGATGTACAAAATTAGAAAAAATGGAAAATGAGAGGTAGAACAATTAAAAGTTCTATTTTTTTTTTTAACAAAAGACTGCAATAATGAATTTTGTGGATAAAAGTTTATTAATTACAATTTTAGTTCCAAAGGCCTATATGGAATTTCAGTGGGAAAAAGCTTATGCAGTGGTATTTAAGGATCCGAGTAAATTAGTAAGAAGTAGAATATTATGTGGAATTTTCGTGTGGTAGCATATGTTGTTGTAAAGATGATATTTTTTGAAGATGCATGTAGGTAATTTGGAATTTTTTTTTTTATTAATATAAAATGTTCAAGTAAATTCATAAAAAGTAGAATATTGCTGTTACTCATTCCAATGCTTTGATGCATATTTAAAATTTGTTTTTAGAAAGATCTTCAATATGGGAACCACCATGAAGAATATTACTGAATTATCTTAGCAGTCACTTCAATTATGCTCATTGGAAGTTTGATCGTCTTATGAACTAGGATATCACATGATCTTACGGTGAGTTTGATTTGCTACTACATAGTTGCCCATCAAAGTTGCAATAAGTGACCATATTTTTCTTTGCAAGAAAGAAGGGAAGTGCTTCCATCTTGCCATCTAAAAAATCCAATTTCTGGTATGTCGGATTATCACGAAGTTTGAATATGATTTCTTGATTTGTATTAAGTAGTCATCAAATTACTTGCATGCTCCTGTCTGTTGCTCCAATCAGTTTGGGTTCAAAAGTTGTGCTAGTATCCAATTACCCTAGATGCAGTAGATCGATTTTCTCAGTCCCATAACTAGTTACATTCAATTTTGGGATTTAGATATCGGCTTTCCATTTTAGACAGTTCATTTTTTATTTTATTTTTACTTCATTAGCACATTGGCATATTGCATTTATTCTAGTTTAGTAATGCACTAGCCTTTAAGGAAGTAAAAGTGGAATCTTAATAGCTTGGGTGGCAATGGCAACATCACTACATCCTATATGGCTTTGTCACATAATTTTCATACTGAATCATTGATTATGTTGTATAACAATGCATTAGAAGTAAAAGATGTGATATATAATCTCTTGTTTCTGCTTCTTTGTATGACTCAGGATATTCTTTGTTATTAATCTGTATGACAATATTTTTCTTCTGTTACATCATGTCACTGGTGCCTCTGGTGATAACCCTGCTATATTTCTAATAAATATCTTAAAAATTTCTTGCAGCAGCCAAACTAAGCTTCATGGATGATCTTACTGTTCAGCCACTGATCAAGTAGCTGGAGAGCTTGGCCACATTTATGTGAAAAATTACGTATCCCACCTAATGAAGCTGCTGAGTTTGCAATTGGATTTTTAGCATGCAAATGTGAGTAGCAGCCGTTGAGATATATACATAATTATGTTTGGCATGATAACAGCATAGGAATGCCCCGATATCGGTCACTTGTTAGAAAGAGAAAGGTGCCCAACTTCATAGAATGAGGCAGGCATCCACTTTTGTGATATTACAGTATCTTCTGTATACAAATTACATATAGGTTTTGCGGAGTTAAATCTTTGTTTTTGGTGACAAGGTCACCTATGGCAGCCAGACTACTGCCTCCTTGTCATCCCTAAGTGTGTCCTGAGCTGTAAACTAAAATACCATCTATATATATATAATATATAGCAATAACCATAAGAATTTGTTGTCATTCAAAACCACATCTATGAATTGAATTTATCTGTAAACTGTTATTTCAGTCTTGCCTTCTATGAACATTGTTGAACCTTTTTTCTTTCTTAATCTAACAAGAATTTTACTGCATTTCAAAATGTTTAGGGACTCAAATAACAGAGAATCAGAAAATAAATGAACATGTAAGATTTAGTTGATCAAGTCATAAATGAACATGTAAGATTTGGAGTTTAATCTAATCAGTGTACAGTGGTTTATACTGATTTTCCTAGACTCAGCTTTCATGAGATCATTGTTTTATCTCTTCCTTTGCCAACCGAATTACACTTCTTTAACTAAACAATCAGTTTTTCTAACGAGTGCTCTCGGGACACTCATTAAGAGCTGTTATTTCAAAGAAAATATAGTTATAAAACAGTTATGTTAAAAAAATAAAAATAAATTAATATAAAAAATGAGCTAAATGAGAGGAAAAAAAAAAGATTTTGATAGAGTTGTATTTCATTACAATTATTGTCATCACAAGTAATAAGTCAAAATCTTCACTTTTCATTCATTTATTTTATATTTAAATTTATTTATATGATATTATTTAAATTTTTAATTTTTAACGAATGTTTAAGGATACTCATCAGAAAAACTGATAATTAATTTAGATAAGAAATAATTAATTCCTTAATATTATTTCTTTAAACATATATTTAATTTTCTTTCAAAAGTGAAATAATAAGATATTTTCCTTATTTATTATTAAAAATAAATTTTTAATAATATATTTTACCCTTATTAACTAATATCTTTTCTTATCCCATTAACTTCCAAATAAAAAATATTCATTATTCATTTCTTTTATTTTCTTTCCCTATCCATGGATTAAAGATTATATTTTCTTTTCTCATACAAAAAAAAAAAATCTCAAAGAAAACCTTAGGTTATCTTCTTTTCAGTTATTATAATTGGAAGAATCATACTATTTACGTTTATGTATCAGCGAAACTTTGATAGTGGTTTAAGATTAAAATTGAGGTTTTGGAAAGTTTAGATTATGATAATTGAAAAAGTTAATATTGTTCTGATATTAATTCATTTTTATATGGGACTGATACGCTGTAATATATATATATATATGCCAAATTTTTTTTTACCCTATATATACGTGTATGATACATATAAATTCAAGAACTTGTCATCTCATATGAATTGAATGTCATTTTTCTTACACAAATATCTCAATTACTTTTATTGTCAAAATAAATTTTCACATTCATATATTTAAGAATAAAAAGATAATTAATATAAAAATTATTACTTGCAGATATAAATAAAAGAAAAGAAATTAATTTTTCTTTATACTTTCTTAATTTTTTTATCTATCGTTTAAGATTTTGCATATATATTACGACACTTATTAATTAGATTTAAAATATTTTATTTAACCTTATATTTTTAACCTTA
This sequence comes from Aleurites moluccanus, assembly GCA_948193065.1. Classification (NCBI taxonomy): domain Eukaryota; kingdom Viridiplantae; phylum Streptophyta; class Magnoliopsida; order Malpighiales; family Euphorbiaceae; genus Aleurites; species Aleurites moluccanus. The sequence goes on along the minus strand of CANXYC011009521.1, from coordinate 69,251 downwards.
TCTTAAATTAAATTATCATATTTTAATTAAATATTATAATGTTAAAATAGAAAAAAATGAATAAATATTATTTTGAAAATTTAAAATAATAATTAAAAATGTAAATAGATAAATTTCTAAAAAATAAAAAAAAACGGAATGAGTATATATTTATTATATATAAACAAACACAATATTTTTTTATTTTTTCCAACAAATGCCCTAAGCGCACTGCTGACACAATAGGCTAATTTTTTATTTTTTTTATATTTATCTTTTTAATTTTTTTACCCTTTTCACTCTAAAAATTTTTATAAGTAACCATTTAATTTTATAATTTTTTTTTATTTTACATTTATAATTTATAATTTTTTAATTTATCTTCCAAAATTTTTATTTTTACTTCTCTAATTTTAAAAAATTTTATAATTAAACTTTTATATTTATATAAAATTTTATGTAGTGTTGTCTTTGAAAGACAACTTGACGACCCAACCACCCATTAGGCATAATAAATATGCAGATTTTGATATGATAAAATTCCAAGGATTGATGGCCTAAATTTCCATCTTTCGAATTGAATTCTTGGATATTATATATTTTCTATGATGTGTATGGCTCCTGGCTGAGGAATTGTCAAAGAAAAAGATTATGTCAAACTCTTAATTTTTTATATATTTTAATTTAATTATTTCATTGTCAAACTCTTAATTTTTTTATATATTTTAATTTAATTATCTCATTTTATAATATAAATTATATTTTATTTTAATATTATAATAATAATTTTATTAAAAAATGTGTTATAAATAAAAATAATAGTTAAGAAATATAAAATATAAAATAACTAAAAATAAGAAATTATATATTATCACTGAATTTCAACTAAAACTTTTAGTCAAAGTGATAAATCAGTTAAATATTAATATATGTCTATTTGTTTAACTAATTTAAAATTATACATCAAACTTAATTAATTATATTAATTTCACCAATTAACTAGAGACCTTAGTGAGATTGATAAACATGTGCAACTCTTAATTTAATGTTTTTTCTTCTAAATTTTGAATTTAAAAATTTTACTTGTGGATTTTATTTATTTATTTATTTATTTTATTTTTAAATAAATTTATATTGTATATTGAATTAATTTAATGTTTTAATTATTTTAATATTGTATTATTATGTATAGTATGAGAAAATTTCACTTTATTTATTTATTTTGATTTTTTACATTATAATTTTAGTTAAAAATATAAATTTATACTTTAATAAAAAAAAGAAACGTAAAATATAAAATTTATAAATTTATTTCTTGATAAAAATATCAAAAAGATAAAAGTTATGTTTCATTTTTTTATCAAGAGATAAAGAAATATAAATTTATTCAAAAATATAAATAAATAAATAAAATCAAGAGAGAAGCAAAATAAAAAAGAAATATTAAATTAATAATTTTTTAGGAGAAACTAAAGAATATTAAATTAATAGTTATGCTATTAATTTCCTGCAAATATTGAATTCCACTTAATTCTATGCACAAATTTATCAATCCCATTAATTTCTCAAGTTAATTGGTGTAATTATTATAATTAATTAGGTTTGATGTTTTATTTTAAATTAGTTAAAGAAATAAATGTGTGTTAATATTTGATTGGTTTGTAACGCCAACTAAAAATTTTAATTGGAATTACAGTGATATATATAATTTTAAAAAAAATTAAAGTAATAAATAAATTAAAAAGATTAAAATAAAAAAAATTATTAATAATAATATATTTTACAGTTATAACGTTTATTTTAAAATAGTTAAAGTAATAAAAATGATTGGATTTGAGCTGAATATAAAATTTTAAAACTCACTCAATTAAATCTCTAGCTACAATTCACTATTGCATTAATTTGGTTAGATTGTGGGTGTTGGAATAACAATAATCACATAGGGCATAAAAAATTGATAAGCTATACTTTGGAACTCACAGCTCAATAAACTGAGGCATTAAAGGCAGAAAATTTCGAAAAAAGTAAGCTAGGTACTGAAACCATAAACTTCCAGGTTTATTTTCTGTTCTGAATGAATTTATTTTCAGTCCAAATTAAAATGTCAAATTATTTGAGATTTATATTATTATTTATATTTGAAAAAAATAAATTTATTTTTTTATGGCCTGTCTAGAATTATAATTCATTTTATTTTTTTAAAAGATAATTAATATATTAATTTATTAATATATATCTATTTAATACTTCACCATATCATATTTTTATTAATAAATAATTAATTAATTTTATTAAACTAAATAAAATATGCATGCTAGAAATATAAATATTTAGTAGAAAATGATACATATTAACTTTAGTAAAATATTAATCTTTATTTTTCTTTTTGCTAAAATTTATTGGTTAAAATTTTATAGGTGATAATACTTATCATTAAATAAAATTTTATAAGTAATGATATTTTATTAATTTATAAAATTAGTATTAAATAATAATTATTTTTAAGATAATTATTTAATAATATAAATAAAAGATATTTATGAAAAATATAAAATAAAAATTATTATTTTAATTAAATTAATTAATTTTATTAATCCGTATAAAAAAAAAAAAGTAGACATCTATTTTTTGGAAAAAGATTAGTAAGTCAATTAGTTGATCAGCTCATCTATTTGATCATTTTAGTACCCGTTGTCACAGCTTATGAAAAGAAAAAATCAATTTTTTTTGTGAGAAATTGATTTTGACTCAGTTTATAATGTTTGTTAATATCAAAATTAATAAAAATAATTATCTGGATGGTTAAAATTCAACTATTTGGATAAGTTAGAAATTGAAACTTTTCAAGATAGCTGAATTTTAGATTAAATGCGTAGCTGATTTTAAAAAATTAATGGACAAAAATACCCTTATGAGTTTATAGGTAGTTTTTATATTATATTTTATCAAATACAAATATACAGTTAATTGCTTTTAAAAGTATCACTTTTAGAAATAAAACTTTTTCCTTTATGAAATGAATTTTTTCCTATATGAAAAGTTATTTTCATAAGTTGTGCCAAACTAAATCTTAATCAATTTACCTCTATGATTCTAACAAGATAATCATATTAATTAAATTGAATTGAATTAAATGAATGTTGAGTTATTATTCAATTAAAATAGTATTTATTGTTTTTACACTAATGAACTTTTGGTTTGATAATATTCGAATCATTATCAGAATTTAAAGGTCTCAACTTTAATTCTTAGTTGAAATTAAAATTACCCAAAATAAAAATTATTATTTTACTGGTTAAAAATACTTCAAAATCTTATCGCTTATTACATTTAGATCTAATAAAAGTAGATATAATTTATGACAGAGAGAGCATTTGATTTAGTGGTTGCGATTAGCATTTAGTAATTAGTGATGAATCTTTGTGGATGATAATTAGCAATAAATTATTGAAGGATCAAACATTAATAACTAAAATTTTCAAATTTCAAACTTATATCTGTTGAATTTTACAATCTAATTTCAAACATTAATTTTATTAAAAAATTCAACTAACAATTAGAAACCTGAATGACAGGCTCTCAACTACTGATTGAAAATAAAGTCGAAGTAAATTCTGTCATGATTGTGGTTTTTTGTTTTGTTTTTTAATGTGGTAGGTGAAGTTATTACAGTTGTAAATATGTTTTGTGGTCATAATCTCTCTTTGAAAAGAATTAGGTACTATTTCATGAAGTTAACCAACGTGCATCAGAGATTGGGTGGTACAGTTATGATTATGTAAATGATGAAATAATGTAAGTCACCAAATTTTAATAAATACTTCAAATTTTTTGAATGATTTTGAGTACATTCACTTAGATTATAAGATTAATGTAATAAATTATAAATTTTTCTAAAAAATATCTTTAAAACATTCATTAAAAGAATTTATTTCAAATAAAATATAATTATACAATAATTATATTAAAAAAATAAAAAAATTAATATAAAGAATGAGCTGATAAGAAAATAATAAAAAAATAATAAAATTATATTTCGTTATAATCACTACCACCTAAAATAATATGTAAGAATTTTTACTTATTTTTAAATTTATTTATTTTCATATTATCTGAATTATTAATTCTTAATGAGTACATTAAGTATAATCATTAGAAAAAATAATAAATTATTTAAATATAAAATTAAGTTAATTTTTATCATGGTGATTAAATAGTAAAATCATACTCATTTATTTGTTTGATCTCATATATTTTTAGATATATATGAGTTCAGATAATTTGCATATTTTATGAATTTATCTTAAATTGAATTATTAATAATTTGAATTAGATGGGACAATAATTAATATATTTATAAAATTTTTAAATTAAAACATTGAAAGTTAATATTTAATTTTTAGTCTAATGAATATAGAAAAGAACATAATATAAAATAAAAATATATATTACTTTTAGTATTGATAATAAAATGAGATATTCGAATTTGAGTATTTTATTTATTGAAAAATATATTATTATTATATTATGATTGCGAGTAAAATAAAATTCATAATTATAAAGATTTAATAAAAAAATAAAATAAATATATACAATTATTTTCAAAATAAATTCTTATATCATAATTTTGAAGAACAGTTAAAGCTTATAATTATATCAATTTCATCAAAATCGGTTAAATTGGTAACTAGTTAGTAACATGCTTGTCAAAATGGAATCCAATTAGTTAATAGAATGAAAAAAAAAAAAATAAGAATCAAATCAATCCGTCAGCTTTCATTTATTAATTTTTCAAAAATTGATTAAAAAATTAATAAATTAATTAATGAATCGATTGAATCAGATCAATTTTTTCGATTTGAATGTGACAATTTTTTTAATGTTTCATCAAAATGATACCGTACAAAAAAGGTATCGTTTTGAATTAACAAAATTAAGAAAATTTCAGTAATTTTATTTTAATTTTGTCATATACCAAAACTTATTCTATTTCAAAATCATGATCTTATTACATATTATCTTATTTTATAAGTAAATATCTGAAAAAGTAAATATTCATAACTTAATATAATTAAATTGATACTATAAAAAAATATGATTTTATATAAATTTTTGATTTAGTTATAATTACATTATATTTATTTTCATCATATATATAATAAATATCAAATTATATACATATATGGATTTTTTTATTTAATCAATTCGATTTCAATCAAATTTTTAATTTTTATCAATTTTTTCACCATCCAATTTTAAAAATATTGGTTATTAGTTATTAAAAAAAAAAAAGTAATTCGTGATCTAAAAAAACAAAATAGATGCGAGTGCATCTTATAAATGCCGCGCGTATTTTTGTAAGAGGTTAGAGGTCCCCACGAGGTAAATCATGGAACAAGCAAATTACACGTGTTTTACGAGATATGCGGCGACTCACGTGGGATGCTGTCCTAAAACTACTTACGTGCAGCAATACGTATCTGATCAAAATATTTATTTATACTTATCTCGTAATTTAATTAATAAGTATTGAAATATTTTTATTAACATATTTTTTTATTTTTTTTAATAAAAATAATAATTAAATAAATATTATAAACAAATATTTTCTTTATCCGATACATTAATTAATTTAATAAATAACTAAAATAAAATGTTAAATTAATAAAACATCATTAACCAATGAATTTTTTATATATGAAAATACTTGGGAAAGTTATTATCATAGTTAGTGTCTTTATCTAATTTTAAAATTAAAAATGAAGAAATTATATAAAATAAAATATTAATAAATAAAATATAATGAAAAATTTTATAATTTATAAATTTAAATTTATCATTAATAAAAATAAAAAGTTAAAATATTAATTAAGATAAAATTTTAAATTATTATATTAAAATAAAATAACTTCTCTCTCATAAGAAAACTGAGTCTCACGTGGCTCGAGATTTGCGGTCAGCCTTTTAACACTGTATGCATTCTCACCCATGAGTTGACACATCGATAGTCGTGATAAAGTTTTTGTTTTTACTTTTATTTTTATTTAAATAATTTAAATAATATCTTATATTTTTTATTTTATCAATATATTTAATTATTAATATTTTTTAACATAATAGAGATAAATATTTATTTTTCAATAATAATTAATTTGATAAAACAAGTGAAAACAAAACATCCTATCCATCACTTGTATATTTTAGAATCTCTTTGCAACCATCTATTTCATCCAATTTTATCAGAACTAACCAAAAGATAAAATTAAATTAAATTAAAATGACAATAAATAAATAATATGGTTGTTTGGATCTTCAAGTTTAGGATTTAAAGATTTTTTTTCTGTATGTAAATGTAATAAAAAAAAACTCAAAATTTCTGTTTTATTTTTAAATTTAAAATACTAAATAATATGAAAAAAACTTATTTATATTAAGCGTATATACTTATCTAATAAGAAAAAATACATGAAATATAAAATAATATTAATATCTTTTTACGAAAAAAAAAAATTAAAAAATTATATTAATTAAAATATTTTATCATCCATTAATTATGTATATAAATTAAATCCCTATATTCAATATAGATAAATATTTTTTTTATGTAAAATGTTACTTTATGGTATTTGAAAAATATTTATCTACACTTAATTTAGGGATTTAGCTCATATATTCAATTAATAAGTGATAATATATTTTAATTAACGTGATTTTTTTATTTTTTTCTTAATAAAAATATACTGATAAAAAAAAAAAAAAGGTGATAGAGTCTTGCAATTAAAAAATGAAATATCAAATTTTGATGTTAAATTCTCTGAATAAAATATATACACCAATGGCTTGGAACTCTTAGTGGAAATTTTGAGCATAAAACCCATTAGATAGTTAACCGTAAATAAAAATAGGATAGAAGTTTATAATTTTTAAGGTATTGGCCATTATTTTTATTGCGCATTGATACTCTCTCCATATTTAAATAATTATCATTTAAAGTTTTTGTATTTATATTAAAAAATATAATAAATCATTTTGATAATAAAAAAAATATAAAAGATTATTTACTAAAATGTCTATTATTGAAGAAAATCAAATCTTTATAATTATTAAATTCAGTATCAAATTACTCCAAAATTATTTAATCTTCTAAAATTATTCGATAAAAATTTTTAATAATCTCACTTAAAATTACTTCGAAAATATACAAAATTTTTATTTATTTATTTATTTATTTTTGAGAAGAGATACTCTTTTAATGGAACATCAAATGAAAATAATATATTTAAAAGTTAAAATTGAAAAAAATTAATGTAACTTAAATTCTTTTAAAAGTGACACTTATTTAGAAAAAAAAAATATCTGAAATGATACATTTTCAGAAATGGAAGAAGTACTGATTAAAGGCAAATTATTTAGTGCATTATTGAAAGAAAAAACAAATTATAAACACCATCTGAATCCTTTTCTTCCTTGTGGTTGCAATGACTTGAGAATCGATGATTAAATATTAATAGTTAGTAATTATAGGTGAATGATTAAATGTTACTTTTGTCATTTCACAATAATTATAGTTTAAGGTTTCAACATAAAAATTTTAAAAAAAAATTATTAAATTTCCTCGATTACAAAGTTAAAAGACTAAAGGCCCTTTGTTTGATCTTTGATGTACTCAAAGGTATGACTTTTTTTTTCAGCAATCAAGCAATTCTGATAAACTCCTTCTAAATTTCCTATTCAGTTTCAGGGTTTACATTTAAAAAAATAATGGCTTTATGTTTCAAAAATAAATAATTTTGTATCTAACTATATAAAGGCAGATACAAATCTATGAACAGGGGATATTGCCCCAGTCTTTAGACAAAGACTCCATTTTTTCTTCATTTCGAATGGTTTATATTTCTCAAACTGAATGAATTGGCTTCTTGATATCGGTGAATCATAAGAAAAAAAAAGGTTTTTCTTATCAATTTTATCAATTATTTGATACTTATTAGTTCTAGTCGGTACTCATATTTAGAAACATTTTCTTGCTTTCTATGTGTATTTCAAATGGTTAGCTCTGATATTTTATTACAACATAAATAAATTTGGAATATAATTGGGTAAAATGACACTTGCCAGTGAAAGTTGGACCAATTAATAAGGCTTAATTAGTCAAAGCCCAATTGAAACTAAAGTATATTTCGTTGGTAATAAATATTTTAATTATAAAATATATAATTATAAAAAAAAAAATTATCTATTTTAATTTTTATAATTCATTTATTATTTTAATTTATTTATTATTTTAATTTATCTCACTTTTCTAATTCTTTCATATATTATCTCTTAATTATTATTTTTATTTTCAACATAATTTTTCATAAAAATATTATTATAATTTAAGATAAAATATAATTTACATTAAAAAAAAAAAGAAAATTAAATTGAAATATATTAAAAAAATTAAATATTTATTGTGGGACAAAAATAATATATTTTTAATTTTTTTTTTAATTTTTTAAGTAAGAAAATTTATCATCAATGAAATCTATGGTATGTGGAATTGAAACTCGTAAGTAGAAAAAAATTATATATAAAGAAAAAATAACTATTACACACTAATTTTAATAAGTACTTTTTTTTAACTTCCATTAATAGTGGATAGAAAGTGGAAATTTACATTTTAGTCTTCATATAGTTCATCAAACTTGAAACATGAACGACAAAGGGCATAATTCACCCAAAGTTGATTACAAATATCATTCCCCCAGAAAATGGGGAAAAAAACACAACAAACTACTCAAATACTAATGGCGGGTGGTAATAAGAGTCCACCTCTGCCATCTTCTGCCTTTTTCATTTTCTTTCTTTAAAATATAGCAGAAGGAAAAATGAAAAGACCCTTGAGACTAATAAAAAAGGTCCCTCCGATAGGACACCACAAACAATTACCCTCACAAAATAAGAAATTAAGAGCAACTTTTAAAATAAGCCCTTTTTCTTCTCATTTTGACCCAAGAGGCCAAAAACTGACCCCTGTATATATATACCCTAGTATAATAAAGTCACTCTAATACTACTACTTTCGATACTAAAGTATATATAATATAATATAATATGAAGACCTAAATAGTAAATACTAGTCTTTGTTGGGGGTACCCTAGCCGCCTAACGAAATTGGGCACCAGAGAAGGTCTGGCCAAAGGACCAGTGAGCAGGAGCAACGTTGTAGGAGACCACACTACGGCCATCGCTAGTGGTGACCTTAAATGAAAGGGCTTGTCCATTGAGATAATTATTGCTTTGCCAATTTTGACCCCAGTTTCTTGACATCGATTGCCAACCAGTTCTTGACCCTTTGATGGCCACTGCATGCACATCACCTGCACCTCCAACGTTTGTGATTAGGACCAAATTGAAGTAAGAATGCCCATTGATTGTGAATCTGATGCCTCCTCTTCTTCTACAGGGTACCCTACAAAAGTCACCCACAAATTAATAAGGGAAAGACCAATTAACAAAAAGAAATAGTGATTAATTAGAGAATCAGACCCAAAATTTTAAAGGCACAATTTTTATTTTTTTTTTTGTTTACCTTCTGTAGGATACAGGAACAATCCCAGCTCTATATTGAGCAATATGTTGGAAAACAGGCTGTGAGAGGTCAAAATGTTGCAGAGGAGGGTTGCACCAGCCTCCTGCATTGTTAGGTAAAGCGTTGTTTGGAGGGCAGAAATTAGTTGCTGTGACCACAATGGAGCCAGGAAGACACCATTTTGGGTCATTTACACACCTAATTTCATAGCAAGACCCACAACTTAACCCATTGTTGAACAGAGCTGTGCTTAAAGCTGCAGTGTTTGTTCCATACCCCTCACTGTAAAGGTTTCCATAACCACAAGCTCCACCTGCAAGCAAGAACCAGTTCTTAATCTTAATTACCAAAATTAATCAAATGTGTTTCTCTAAAAGGTTTAAAACTTATTAAAACAATTAAGGATTCTTCATTTATGTTCATACCCATTGTGCCAGAAGCATCACCACCTCCATAAAATGTTGCATGAGCATTAATCCACCCACCACCACCATACCCATTAACAGAGGAGAACATTGCAAAAAAACCCACCAAGAAAATCCCAAGAAAAGCCATTTTTCCTGCAGAAGAATTAAGTGAACCAAATTATTAGCAATATTCTTTACATGGGTTCACATAAAAAAGTAGAAAAAGAAAATGTGAGGGAGCAAAGACAAAATCATTACATAAAGACTGGATCTTAGAGAGAGAGACAGCGCAAGCGGAAAACAGAGGAAATGCGAGGCAGTTGAGTGAAGAAGAGTGGGCAGGGGTAAAGCTGAATTTATAGAATTTTTTGCGTATGGGACTATTTAGCCACCGTTAATAGTCTTACAACTAACATATACAGAAACACTTTAAGCAGGAGCCAGGAGGGGACCATAAACTACTAGGGTTACATAAAGAGTAGTTTTACTTTTAATTATAAAATAACAGTGAATTTATTTTTATAAAATTTATATATTCAAATGCATGTGGGGATGAGTAGCTTCCTATTAGGAAATTCCCTAAATCCAAGTAGGCATAGGAGTTTTCCCTTTGATGGCTAATAAACCTCCATAGCCACGAGCAAGCAAGCTTGCAACGTCCATTTGCCGCAATTGCCCTTTTCACTTAAAATATTTTATTGTCTAATAATTTCTTACATTGGATAAAAGTTGGCTAATTATTTCTGATTCATTTGAAAAAATTTATATTATTTAGCTAATCAATCAAAAAATTTTAAATATTAAAAAATTTCATTTCAATCGATAAATTTTATAAATAATTATTAATTACTTATAACGATTCGTAATTTAACAATTACACTTTTATATAAATTACATATTTGATAATTATTTTACCAAACACCCTTTATATTATTTTCCTACTAAAATTAAGAGTTGATATTTTCAATTATCAATATTTAAGTTGTTAATAGTTAAATTCTTTTTTTTATATATAATTAAGAATGAGAAATTTAATATTAGAAAGATTTAAATCTTAGTGTTGATTTTTAAAGTAATGAAATGGGCATTAGACTAAGTTAAGGTATCAGTTTAATTTTTAAGAGTTATTAGCAAACTATAAAGTTCATTAGATAAGTGAATTTAATGCATAGAATCTTATCGTACATAAAAGAAAAAAAAAAATCTTGTTTTTAAATTTCATTATCGATAATCCAATATAGATAATTTATTTTTAATCAAATTAAAATTTAGTAATATATACATATATCTTGTAAAACCCTAAAGAGAAAAATTAAAATTTAATAGTAGTTGCCGAGTATCTACCATCAATCTTTTATTTATTCACTTGTAATTATTTAATTGACCTTAAATTAATTGTAAGTTAAATATATTATTAATTAATTGGGATTTTTTTTTATTTGATGTCTCATATTTTATTTTATAAATTTTTTTATTTGTTATATCATTTTTTTTAAATATTTTAACAGTTAATATTTTTTTTTTAAATATTATGACGTATAAAAAAATATAAAATAATATATAAGATTAAACAGAAAATTCAAACTAATTTTTAATTCATTTATGATCCTTTGTCGGATTATAAATGTAGTTAACAATATACAAACCGCAAGGTAGTTAGTCCTCTGCATTTCAAGCACATGCTGATAGGGGGCATATCCTTCAATTTGTGAAGTTATTGAAGAGCCGTTTATTCGGAGTTGGACGGTTGGGTCAATTTAATACCAAATCTATTTAGGTAAACTAATTAAATGAATGTTTTTGACTTGCATGTATATATATCTATTTCCTCTTCTTCTTCTTTTTCTCTTTTTCCTCTTTATTTCATCAAAATTCTCTTTCCATTTAATTCATAATGTGAAATTCAAGCTTCCCTTTTGTTGTGGGTCCAAATTTCATAAACTCTGCATTGTACATACCATGGATGCAACAAAAACAAGTATAATTTTCTAAGAGGTAATATAAAAGAGTAATTAATACAAATAAAATTAAATAAATTTATTTACAATGAATTATATGGAAGAAAAAGTAAAAATAGTAAGAGATTGATTTTTAATTATATTTAGTACCGGATTATAATTATTACTTTCTCTCGTCTAAAGTATTTCTAAATTAATTTTTAAGATTATCATTTAATAGGTAATTTTTAAATATATAAATCAAATGTGACTCGCTCAAAAGTAAACTTAATATTGATTTACAATAATTTTTTTTTGAAAATATATTTTATTAATTGAAAAATAAAATTCAAGAAAAAATTATGTAATTTTATTTGAATAAATTTATGTTTTACTACAAACCCATTAACAAAACTCTATGTATAAAAGAAAGAAATAATCTACCATCTTCAGAACCTAGCTTAGCCACACACATGGGCATGGGTAAGTACCATGTTCAACAACAATTTATTATGCATGTTCGCTTGTACAACAAAATGTATAGATAGTTCTGGCATTGTTTACTCGTTTATAGAATGCTTATAGTACTTGGACAAAAAAATACCTATATTCAAATATTGGAAATTTCGTTTATAATATATATCCTGAATTTCAATATAAAATTCCAAAATATATAAATTTTTATGCTCACACCTCTTTTTGATAGTAATTTCCTTGATAAATACTTTTTACATAAATGAGTCTGAATTACTCCGGTTAAAAAAAATCATTAATTTTTTTTTTCTTATAGATCCTATTTGATTTAACTGTTTATAACAGTTATTAATTGTTGCTGATAATTAGTAGGTGGTGGCTGTTATCTAATAATTAATTATTATAGATATTTAATAAAATTATTATTAGGTATCAATTGTAACTATGTTCAATCATTATTAATAATAAATATTAATTTTTTTATTTAAATATTATTTTAAGAGAATAATTTAATTTTTTAATTAAAAAAAAGAATTTTTTTTAAATAATTCTAATTTAAAATTTTTATAAATAATAATTATTTAATTATTTAATAGTTATTAATTGTCAGTAATCAAATATTATAATATATTTATTGAAATAAAAAATAACTGTTACATTAAAAAAAAAATTATCAAACACCAAATTGAAATTTATGATTAATATCTGACCACGTGTAAATTAAACAGTGAATCAAGATTTATTATTAATCAACATATAAGATCTACGAAAACAGCCATAACTTGGATTCTGATGCTGATTGACGAAATATAAGGCCCGAAATTCGCGGTATTAGAGTATCAAATCAATTTAATTAACTCATTCAATTACTAATTAATTAATTAAGTGTATGTATATGTACATAACAATACTGTACTTAGACTTGTTCCAACTAATTCGGGGATGCTAAAGAAAAGAGACAGAAAAAGTTTGATGAAGCTTTAGAATTAACTTTTTGGTGAAAAGCTTGTTGCAGGCAAAACATAAATTTAATATAACATTTATTTCTGATAAGTGAGTACGAACCAGGGCAGCAGTGCAGATAATAGGCATTGGCATGTGCTGATCAGCCCAAGTTTCCAGTGAAGCTCGTGCTTAATCTGATCACAATTTAGCATCACTCCCCAGAGGGTCAAACATTCTTATCAAAATTTAATAAACAATAAAAAAACATATTTACACAATATTTAATTTAAATTCATTATAAAATTAATTCAATTTACAATGAATTTCTTTAAAAAAATTATTTATAAATGAATTTTTATATTTAGATTAATTATAAAATTCATTGCAAATAATTAACTTATGAATTTATCTCTAAAATGCAGTACTCTTATTAAATTTAGAGTTTATTTGAAAATTATATCAATTAATTTCATAAAATTAAAATTGTAAAATTTTACATGAATTTTCTTTTATATAAAATATGAAAAATATGAATACATATATAATTTTATAAAATTATATCAAACAAATTTTTAAACTTATGCGAGTTATATCTTATCAATGATGATTAGACTTAACAATTATAATTAATTAATAAACGATTAAATATTAATGATAAAAAATAAATATTTTAAATATAAATTTGAATTATTGAAAATTAAATTGTAAAATATTCTTACAAACAACGTGTTTATCAAATACTTTTTTAAGTATTAAAAATGGAATTAAATTTAAATTTATATTCAATATATTTATCAATAATTTAAGTCTTAAAATAAATAATTATAAGTCTAATCAATAATTTAAGCTTTAAATCAATAATTATAAGTTTAAAGATCAAATACTGACTCTAAATTACTTAGTCAGATATAGCCTAAAACTCATTCCTCTGCTATTTTTAGCATATTTGTTTTACATTTTGTAAAACTTAAATTTAAATGAAATAAAGAATCTTTATTTTCCAAAAAATTACACAATAAAAAGATAATACTCGAGATTTTAATTAATAATATTTATTTATGATTACTAAAATTTTCAATTTTTCCCCAATTCATTTATATATTATTTTATTTAATTTATATATAATTTGAGTTTATAAATAGGTAAATATTATAATTCATTTGCATAAAATTAATTGGCTTATATTATACTCAACATTCACTCATTTATAAGTGATTTATATATTTTATCGAATAGCAATTTATATATTTTGTCATTATTCGATGTAAGATTTTTTAATTTTAACATCCTTTGTTGATACATGTTAGATTTTTAATTAATAAGTAGCACAATAAATTAAGTGCTGATAATCAAAATAATAGATGGCCGATTTATATTTTAGATTTGTACATGCGTCAAGCCCTATTGACACATTACTATTGAAGTAACATATAGCCGATTAGATAACTAATTAAATTTATATATGTATCAGGCTCTATTGACACAGAACTATTGAGTTAATAGAATAATATATATTAAAGTGTAGAGTTTGATTTTATATCATGTTAAAAATATGAACTTGCACATAAGTATAATTATATGCGGATAAATATTAAAATTTATTTTTATAAAATTAATTGATTTATGTTGAATTCAACACACTCATTTATAAATTTTTAATATATTTTATGATTATTCAATTTGAGATTTTTTAACTATGTGTATGTATATATATATGTTTATGAAAGAAAATCAAAATATTGTGTGAAAATTTGATGTTGATGTGTTTTGGTTGTATATATAAAAAAAGATAAGATGGGATATGTAAAAAAGCAGAGGGATATTTTCTTATGGTTTGAGTTTGTAGTAAAGTCAGCAACGAATTTAGGTTGTTATGGACCTAAATTTAATCTAAATTTAGGGGGATATTTTGATTTTATTAATCTAAATTTAATTTTTTATATATAAAATTTTTTCCATCCATATAAAATTAATTTTTCGGTTATATCTGAATAAGGCCTTGAAATAAGGATGCAATTGCAAATGCAAATCTCTGTAGGAACAATAAGAAAATATTTTAAAAATTGAGTGGCGCATTTCAATTTGACAATTTGCTTTCTAAACCTGAAAGCAATTTTTGAGTTTTATGCCTTTACGGCTCTACCACTAGTGTAGACTGACTGCTCTAGCGGCTGGCACATGCATTGCTTATCTGCTTTTGGCTTTTTCTCCCTCTGCTTTAAAATACCTATTTTGCTTTTGCCTACTACAATTTCTGTTTTTATCACTTCTCATTTAATGACTGTAAAAAATACAACGAAAAAGACATTACAAAATGAATTGAAAATTCATTCTTTTTTTTTTTTTTTTAATTTAACTCTAATTAAAATTTAAATTCTAGATTTCAACTAATATTTAATATTCGAGCTCTTAATATGTATTTAATAAAATTAATGTTTAGAATTATGTTTCAAATTAAATTGTTATAGTTTAAATTATAACTCAAAAATTTTAAATTTAAATTTTTAATAGTTAGCATTTAACTCTTTAACAACTTATAATTTTTTTTCTTTTGAAAGTAGAAAAATCATGATCAAAATAGCGAATTTAAAGCTATGAAATTTACTTGTGAATTTTTTATAAAAATAAATTGTCCTCTCATTAAATTAAGCATAAGTTTTAGAATTTTAAAAACAAATTTAATATAATTAAATCAAAGATTCATTGTTTAAAAATTAAAAAACAACATACACATTACATTGAGTTTTTTTATTTATTACATGTTAACAATATAAAAAATGATCAAAATCAAACTAATAAAAGATATAGAAAAATTATATTATCTTACTTATGGAAATTTTATATATATTTATTTTAAGGTGAATAATTTGAATGACAATTGGTAATTTCATACAATGAACTTCAACCGCCAATCACCAACCGTTTGAATGTATCAATCCAAACAACAGAAAGTCCCAACTTCTTTTTTTTTCAACCATCCCCTTCCTTCTCTGCTTTTTGGAGATATTTCTCATAAATATTAAGATTATATAATTTTAAAAATTAATTATTAAGGTTAAAGAGTTTGATTATATATAAATTTATTTAATATTTTATATATAATTTATATAAATTTTATATTTTAATATTGTTCTTTAAATGACAATTGAATTTATATAATTTTTAATTAAATCTGATTGAAATTTATAAATTTATAATAAAAATTAAATTAATATAATTGAAAAGTCTATAAAAAACAAATTTAAAAATTTATTACAGGATGAAATAGGATTAAAAAACTATGAAATAATAATTAAAATTAAACTAAGCCTAAAGTATATTAAAAATTGAAATTTCCATTTGAATAAATGCATTCCGCTTTAATATTATTTTATAAACGGTGAAACTTGTATAATATTAAAATGGTTAACTTCAAAATCTGAAATAAAAAGTAGAGATAATATTTATTCGGTTTGATCGATTTAAAATATTGTTATCAAATCAAATTAATATTATCGATTTAATAAATTCTCAAACTAAACAAAATTATTATTATAATCAAACCGTCGATTTTGTTTCGATTTGAATATTTTCGGTTCGTTAATTTAAAACTAAATATTTTTTTTATAAATCGTTATTATTTTATTATAAATTTGAAAAAAAATATCAATAAAGTATCAGTAATAAAAAAAATAAAAAATAATTTAATATTATAAAAATTAAAACTTATCTATTCCATTAATTAACACACTCAAAATTTATATTTTTTTCAAAAATGAAACTTTTTTATTTATATTTAGTTAATTTTTATATAAGGTCATTTTTAAAAATTTTAAATTAATATTAGATTAAAAAATATGTGATTTTATATAAAATAAAATAATTTAATTACAATAATATATATAATTTTAATTTGATTCAATTTGAAATTAAAAAAAAAATACACAAATTATAAATTAAATTGAATTTTCAATTTATTTTATTTTTTAAATAAAATCCAACCAAATAAATTTTACAACTATTAATTTTAATTTAATTTAAGGGCAAATTATAATTTAGTTTTTGAATTTTGGTCCAAAAGACGAAATGGTCCTTATATTATGTGAAATATATGATTTAGTCCTTTAATTTTCACTCCGTAAGACTATTAAGTCATTCCGTTCATTTTTTTTTTACTTTTTCAGTTAAAAATAAATTAAAAATAAAATTATATCCCAAAATACCCTTACACCTCCTTTACCATACCTCTTCTCTTCAACAATCCTTTTGTATCTTCATTAATGCACTTCCTAATTTCTTCGTATTTTCATTCTTGTTCTCCCTTGTCCCTCTCTTTCTCATTCCCTTTCTTTTTCTCTGTTATCTTTCCTCTCTCTTTCTCTTTATCATCTCCATCTTCTTCTTTGACAGTGAAGATTTCAGAGCGATTTTAAAATTTGGTAGTGATGGTGGTGGTTTTTTGTAACTTTTGATTTGTTATTGTTGAATTATTGGATTATTGGTTTGTTTGTTAAATAATTGGATTGTTGGTTTGTTTGTTTGATTATTAGAGTTAATTATTAAATTATTTTGAATAAATTATTGGAGTATAATTTTCTTTTAGTATTATCTTTTCTTATTTTTCATTAGCCTAGTAGGAGCTTTAATTTTTCTCACTTGTTAAATTAGAGTTAAAAAATAAAAAAAAATCAAAGATTTTTAAAGAAAAATTATTAATTTAAATAGTGGCATGTGATAAAAAATTTAATAGTGAATAATGAGTATTTTAGCCACTTCATTTAAGATTTAACGGAAAAAATAAAAAAAATGAACGGAATGACTAAATAATCTTACACAGTAAAAATTTAGAAACTAAATTATATATTTCATATAATATAAAGATCACTTCATTTTTTCAGACCAAAATTTAAAAATTAAATTATAATTTACCCTTAATTTAATTTCGATTTACGTTTTGACTTCCAATCTTAATAAAAATGAGATACGATCCGGAACTCCATCTTCTTAAAGGATATGTTGTGTCCCATCTCACCTTTCACTGTTGTTGAGGATGCATTGCCCTTTCTCTTCTGTCTAAAAAAATTTACAAATTTACAAATTGGGAAAAATCATGGCTTTTGTTGACTCTTGTCCCATTCACTAAGAAAAGCATTCAATTTGGCTAAAACAAATTTAGCTTAATTTAAAAAAAAAAATTAAGAAGAATTTATTAAAAAAAAAAACTACTTTGAAATGTCTATTTTTCATATTTTTTTTGTTATCTATAAATTTTCTTGAAATTGAAATAAAAAAAAAGAGAGGAAAATTACCTTAATGTATCTATTTTTCAAATGTTATTGTTGTCTATGAATTATGAATTCACATCCATAAGAAACATTATTACAATAGCTATTTTATGATAATTTATAAGAATAATATATTGGGAAGTTAACCAGATGCTAATATTGAATATTGTTAAAATTCAAGTTGTTATAATTTCCTTAAATTTATCATGTTATAAATATTATAATTTAATAGTCATAAAAATATCAACCTTAATAGATTTTGTTAAGAGTGATAATTCTTGTTAGTAGATTGTGTTCGAGTCGTATTTAATTTATGTCGTATTTAATATTGTCAATTTTAATTATTGACATTAAAAAATTCAATTATATATAAACTCATCATCATCTTATATTTAATCATCATGTAATTTCTACACTCTCTCAATTGAGTATTTTTTTTTTAAATCAATTGATAAATATATTATTTTATTGTTACGATACTATGTTAAATTTGATCAAATTTATAAAAAATAGAATTAAATTTTAAGATGAATTAATATCTAATCATAGTTAAAAGTTAGAACGACTCAAAAAATAATTAAATATTAAATTTATATATTATTTATAATTTGATCACTTTTTTAATATAAAAATTTTATATCTCAATAAATATAATTTAATAATTTAAATTCATTTCAAATCTAACTAAAATTTATCATTATTATTATATCTATCCTAAATCAATACATAATTTGAAATGTCTATTTTTCATATCATTTTGTTAACAATAAATTTTCTTGAAAAAAAAAAAGGAAAAAGAACTATTTTGAAGTTTCTATTTTTCAAATCTTTTATTTTCCAAAAGGTATTATATACAATTACAATATGTCATGTGCATCAAATTGTTGCAATTTCTCAAGACCTCAGTTTTGATCTAACAATGAGACCAAAGTATCGTTGTTGTTTTTTTCAAATCTTATTGTTGTCTATTACAATAGCTATTTTATGATAATTTATGAAATAATATGTATATGTAGAGAGAGTTATATAATAAAATAAGGTCTTTTTGTCTCCCATAGGATTTGTGTAATTAGGGTTAATTAAAAAAAAACTGACATTCACTTTGATATTTTTTAATTCATACGCTTTAAAATTATCATAGTGAAATATAAGATTTTGAGAAATTAAAATCATTTGAAATTTAAGATTTTAATGATTGAAATGTAATTTAATTTGAAAAATGTTAGCATCTAAGATGTGATGAAAAATTTGTAATTAATAATTAATAATTAAAATATTTAGTTATTAATAAGATTTAAAATTAAATTACATTAAATTATTATTTTTAAAATAACAATGATCAATGCATAGAAATTTTAAAATAAAAAACATAACGAGGCATGTATTATATATTTAAAATAATTTTTATTTATTTATTGAGTGTCTTTATATGATTTGCAGTCAAATATATTATCAATGTATCATTTCCAATGCGTTGTAAACCATACTACTTCAGATGATTCCAAGACAGATAATATACTAATTAATTAAAGATCAAAGATTATGACTTTGTAATTATCTCAGGGACTTGTCTTACTCTTATTATACGTGGCAAATTCTTGTTAACACAAAAGTTTAAAATTAGATAAATTATCATATAAAATAGAAATATATTATTTTATTCATATAAAATATAATTAAAATAAAAATATAATTATATGAATATTTTTATATGAATATAAAAAATATATTTTCATTTTACTTAATAATTTATTTTAAAATTAAACGTTGAACTCTCAATCTTGTACAAAATAGAAAAAGAAAAATATTTATATATATTCATTTATTAAAATAAAAATATATAAAATAAAAAAATATATGAGTGTCTTCCCGTTAAAAAATAAATGAGTCATATTACTTAAAATATTTTATCATTCATTATTTTGATGTACGAGATAAATTCGTATATTTAGTATAGATAAATATTTTTCATAAAAAAATATTAATTTATAGAAAAAAAATTATGATTCAACCAAATTTAATTTTTTTTCATAATTTTTTTTATCATCAATTCAAAATTAATTTTTTAATTTTATTTTATACTATGAATGTGTAAATATATCAATAATTTTAAATTTATTCTTGTAGAAAATAAATTTAAAATTTATTAGGTAAAAATTGGAGAAAAAAGAAAAAGAAAAAGTGCTCATCATCTACTTAATGATATCTTATTGTGACTTTTACAAGCGAACGTCAAATCTAAGAATCTTGCTAAATTGTCTCATTCTTCTTTCAAAATCACCTGACTCACCTCCCCATGTGCAAATGTTTTTAAAAGTGATTGTGATTAAGCTAATAATATGAAATTCTGCCACCAAAAGCAAAGAATATGACTATTGACTACTACTATTGATTAGTGAAATTAACTAATATATTATTAAAAAAATAAAAAGAAGCAAAGAAAATCCAAGTGGGGTCTGATTTTGATTGCTGTCTTCTTCGCAATTTAATTAAATCTTCAAAAAATTGCTTACTTGGAAAGTTTAATACCGCATTTTTATTCCATTATCTATCTACAAATCAACCTCCAAATCTCTAATAACCCTAAAATCTAATCATTTATAATTTTATTTATTTTCTAGTTTTTTAAATTAAATTTCTTATTAATAAGACATTTATCGAAAAAGAAATAAACTTTTAGAATAATATATAATATTTTGTCCTATTTAATGTGCAATTTCATTGAGGTTAGTTATTCCCTGTAAATAACTCTTGTTAAATTATAAAAATCACTCTTTATGAGAAATTAAATGATCATAACTTAGATATTCAAATGCATGATTTAAAATTTTGCCAATTTCTAACAAAATTAATGGTTGCTAATGTTTTAATGTAGAATGAAAGAAAATTTACTAATATTTCCATACATGAATAATTTATTTTATTAAATTAAAAAAATTCTGGTAAATAAAATTAATATATAATATTATCTAACCACAATATAAATTAGAAAAAAAAATATTTATATTAATCATATATACATGATTCGATTCTAAATTATGCAATAAATAAAAACATCGATATTCACAAATCACTTAATTTTAAATTTTGGTGAGAGTTATTTAAACGAGAGAGCTATTCTTAATATTTTCGATATATTTAGCCACCCATGAATAAATAAATAAAGAAGTGTTTTTCGATGTTGATATATAAAATATCATATATTAGTGGATTGCAAAAATAAATATCGATATATAAATAAATAATGAATCTTATTACATAGGTTTGTTTAAATTTTTGTAATTAAACTGATTCAATAAAAAATATTACTAAATAATTCACTATTTTTCAAATTATCCAAATTACTCTTTTAATAAAAAATTTTATGATATCAAAATGGATTTTTATTATTACCGACCAAATTATAAAATTACCAGAATATAGATAGAATTGTAAAATTATCAATAAACTAATAATCTATCAAATTAACAAAATACAAACAGATTACTAGTAAACTGGTAACACATCAAATTATCAGAAGACTAGATTATCAGTAAGTTGATAATCCATCAAATTATCAGAATATCATATTACTTATAGAATATACTTGAATTGTTAAGTGATAACTGAATTAGGTCAATTACTATTTAAGGAAGAAGTATTGAGATACAAAAATATCTCACATTAATATATTACAAAAATAAATATCAACATATAAACCAATTCAAAACCTTATTACATAGATTTGTTCAAACTTGTGTGGTTAAAGTGATATAATAAAAAATATTACTAAATAATTCATTATTTTTAAATTATCCAAATTATCCATTTAATAAATTTATTCAAATATGACCATAATTTGGCTTTAACTTTTATTTTCCCATATATAAATATAATTTGTTTTCTCCTCTTATGTAATTCTCAAACTATATATTTGTATATAGTGATTCACATTTTGTGAGATTAGAGGTGAATTAATGTAATTTTTTAAATTCTATCCATACAATATTTTTATATTAATTGAACTCCAATTATAAACAATAAAAAAAAAATCCATTTTAGCAAAAGAAGATTAATCAACTACAAATAGTACATTTATCAATTAGGTATTAATATTTTAATTTAGGATATTTTTATAAGGGCATCAATTGCCTAAATACTATTAAGAGACAAACTACATATAGTTTATAGAATTAATTACAAAAAAAATTATAAATTATTTGTGAAATTGTGAACTAAAAATTTTAGCAATTGTATATATATATATTTTTAATTTTTAGCAAATTTAACATGAAATCATAATCTAGTCAAAGTTTCAGTGTCGGAGCTGATATTATATTTTTTATTATTATTTTTATCACGTCAGCATCTGATAAGAAAATTAAATCGAATCGAATCAAGTTAATGGTTGGTTCTATTCAATTTGTTAAATTTCAGTTCAGTTGGATTAATTTTTTTGAAATTTCAATTTTTTTTATTTAGTATTGTTTTCTTCAAAAAGAAATCGAATAAACTAGACCAACAATATATATATATATATTTTTATTTAAATAACCTAATTAACCAAATAATCGAATCAAAATATATCGGTTCAACCTAAATAATTTGCTTTTTATTTTAGTTCGATTCGGTTTAGTTATTTCAATTTTTAAAAGAAAATTAAAATATCCGTTACCTAACCAATTTAAATAGATCAATATTTTTGGCATTGAATGATCAAAAAATTAAAAAAATAATAATAAAAAGAAATAAAGAAATAAAGGGGTAAGCAATCGGCCGATTCAATTTGAACTGAATCAAAATAAAACTCTTAAAATCAAACCAAAATTAAAATTAAAATTTCAAAAATTAATAGAACCAAATAAAAAAATTATTCGGTTTCTTTTTGAAAAATCAAATCGAATAAAAAATTGAAATTTTAAAAAAATTAATTGAATCGAACTAAAATCTGAAAAATCAAATTGATCGATTCAAGTTGGCTTGATTCGGTTTAATTTAGTTGGTTCGTTTTGATTTCTTATTCAGATGATAATGTGATAAAAATAATAATAAAAAATATCACTTCAGCTTCGACACCGGAGCTTTTACTGAATTTTAATTTTATGTTAAATTTGTTAAAAATTAAAAATATATGTATAAAATTACAAAAATTTTTAGTTGGTGATAAAATTATAATTTCGTGTTTTTTTTTGTAATTAATCCTAGTTTATATAGATAAACCTAAACTCACCTAATTAACTACCTCAATCAACCTTTGTTAATTTCAATTTTTTTTTTACACTAAAGATTAGAATAATAATAATCTAAGTGAGTGCCTTCAACAACCCACTAGATTTGGAGGAGAAGACCCTTTTAGTTAAAGATGTCTAGGCTTTGGTTATTAAGTGATGCTTTATAGAGACTTCTTAAGGGCTCTTTTAATTCCACTTGCTCAAGAGGTAAAGAATAGTGTATGAGATGAGTTGTGAAATGGAATGATTATCCAATGAGGACCCTTTGATTTGAGACATTCAATAATTAAAACCCTTTTTTTTTTTTTTTGAAGGTAAGTTAATTAGTTGTGAAGTTGCCGACTGTATTATTTGCTAAATGATTTTTTTTTTTTATTCTCTTGTTCCTTTTATAGTAAGATTTTTATAATGATTGTTATAAGAGCCATGAATATTGAGATTAGATCACAATAGATGAAATGATTTTTTATTTTTTAACATAAATTATCTATCTTCTATTAAATTATAAAGGTAAATTTAGATGATGTAAAAATATTGATCCTATATATATAATTACTTTATTAGTAAAATATTATTATAAGTCAAATTTTATGCATTATATTAAATTTATTTTTTTATTTAATAAATAAATCAAATTATATATATATAGATGAATGGTATGATTTTGAAATTTTATATTTCTTAAATATTTATAAGGATAAGTAAAATTTTGGGATGGTTATATAGGAAAAAAGGTTTGAACTTTCTGGGGACCTTCAATTAAGCCATGATTAGGGAAAAATTAATTAATTAATTGGATTGTCACATTAGGTAAAATATATTGATATGCCCAACGATTTTATTTTTCTCTTCATTTTGTTTTGTCTGATCTTTAATTATTTTCTCTTATGCTATCAATGCTGCCTTGGATTCCTTAATATTTCATGTGGAATCCTAAAAAAAGGATATTTTTTATTAATAAAGATTTTCAATAATTAAAAATTAATAATATGCTTTTAATGATAAACAGAATTAATAAGTTGTTGACAAATATTATTCTTTGATAATATTATAACTAATTATCATATGTACATAGTCTCATCTTCATTATTTTTTATGTTTCTTCCATTATTTAGTTCAAAAAAAAAAGTATGATATGATTTTGTTTTCTATAAATAGGAATTTGTGTTTTTTTTTTCTAAATTAGATTTGTATTTTATATAGTTAATAATAAAGAATATAATACCTAATATCGTCAGTCTTAGTTGATACAGCACAAAACTTTAATAAAATATATACGTAAAAATAAAAGAATTCATATCTAATTTATAAAAATGCAAAATAACAAAATATTTTTCAATTTTAAAATATATATTTTTTAAATTTTAATAGGCTCCATAATACTTATCAAGACTCCACAATATTATTGAAAAAATAATTTTTAATATGATCAGACTTAGCAAAAAAAAAAATAAAAATTCACACTCTGATTTACAAAAATGCAAAACTATATTATACTTTTTTAAAATTTTCCCTTGATAAAATTTAAATATATTTTAATTTTAAATTATTTAATAATGCTTATCTTAAAGTTTTGAAATAGACTAAATTTTATTGAAAATAATAAAGCAAAATTTTCAACTTAAAAATTATATTGAATATAGCAAGATGGTGTTTATAAAATTAGAAGGTAAATATTGAAAATTTAAACGCTAAATTTTTTAAATAATAAATAATTTATTTTATAAAATTAAAAATTTTTTACTTATCATTTTAAATAATATTTAACTTTTTTGAAATTTTTAAAATAAATATTACCATCGACTTAAAATATAAAGTCCTAAAAATTTCAATAAACTCATTAAATTTTTAAATAAATTTATAACTTAAAATTTTTATTATTTATATTATTAAACACTTAAAATTCAATTTTCAATTTTTAATTTATACCAAACCCGATCTTATTTTTCATTATGAAAAAGTTTTTTTTATCAGCTGTGCCTGCATTTGTGCATGTGCATGTCAGCATACTTACATTTCTTTACTATAATATATATTTTCATCAAGGGTAAAAGTATCCAAAATAAAATTTTTCGTTTAATATAAATAAATTTTAAGAAATTTGAAATTTAAAATTTTATATAAATAAAAAATATTTCTTTTATTTCTATATAATTCAATTTTATAAAATTTAATATAATTCAATTCAATTCAATAATTTATAAATAAAATTTTGTGTTTGATTAATTTATATCAAATGATAAATAAGACTAAAAATATATTTTTTAATTTATAATAAAAACTGGTAGGATGAAAGTCAAATCATCAAATCAAATCAAAATAGATGATTTCATAAATATTTAATTTGATTTTGATTTGAAAATAAAATAAATCGAAGTGATAAGTTTAGTTTATAATTTGAGACTTTTTATGGATTTCAAACAGAATTAAATCAAAATTTTATATATATATTATTTTTATTATTATTATAATTATATATATTCGATTTTATATTATATACACCCACAACATACTTTTTTTTAATTTAATATTAATTTAAAATTAAAAAAGACAATTTATAAAAATAATTAAAGATAAATAAAAAATAATCTAATTCTTAAGAAAAAATAAATTTTGAATGTGTTAATTAATTAAATAGATAAATTTTGTATTATATATTGAACTATTTTCGAAATTTTTTTATCTCACACACATATATATGTATATATATAAAATTAACTACTATTTAATTCCTAAAATTTATTGAAATTAACGAAATGATTTTTATATTTTGAGAAATTTATTATTTAAATCTTATCTTTTGGTTCTATCATATAAATGAGTCATTTCATTTATTTTTTTATAAATTCAGTTAAAAAAATTAAAAATTAAAATAAAATAACTTTTAAATCTAAAATACCATTTTTTTATTTTCTTTCGAATTATGGGCATTATACTAAAATAAAAATTCATAATTTATCTCTCTCACTTTCTCTATATATAAACCAATAACTATAAAAAATTCCTATAAAAAATAAAGTTTAAAAAATTTATATTAAATAATCAAAAGTTAAAAGTTAATTATTATTTAATTTTTAAGATTTATCAAAATTAACGAAATAATTCATATTTTGGTGTGGCTGATTTGAAAAATTTAATGGCAAGTGAAGGACATTTTAGTCATTTTATAGAGATTTAACTGTAAAAATAGATGTAATGATCAATATACTTATGAAATCAAAATATAGAAATTAAATAGCGAATTTCTCAAAATACAGAAATCATTTCATTAATTTTAATAAATTTCATGAATTAAATAATAATTAATTTATATATATATATATATATATATATATATATATATATATATATATATATATATTTTGTCGGCATTTTTTTAAAAATTTATAATAAAATAATAAAAATTTATAAAAAAATATTTTTAATTTAAAGTTAATAAATTAAAAATATTAAATTAAATCAAATTAATAATTTAATTATAA
The DNA here is from genome assembly GCA_948193065.1 of Aleurites moluccanus. Classification (NCBI taxonomy): domain Eukaryota; kingdom Viridiplantae; phylum Streptophyta; class Magnoliopsida; order Malpighiales; family Euphorbiaceae; genus Aleurites; species Aleurites moluccanus. Next base: position 41,979 of record CANXYC011009521.1, on the reverse strand, counting down.
AAATAATTTAATTTAATTTGAAAATTTTTTAAATTGAAAATATTAATTTAATTTAATAAAAACACTTTAAATTTATTAAATCAAAAAGATATTATACCCAAACGGAGGCGGAACTATTGTTTAATTAAATAAATTCACTCGACGAACTCATCATGTAGCATTTAAAACTATCATTTTCAAGTCATAGCAAAAAGACGATGATCCTATCAATTTTGTGTTTTCCATGTATCTTATACAAACATTCACAATAATTTGAAAAGTTATTATTAAAAAAAATGTCTTACACAAACTGTCACAATAATTTAGAAAATTATCATTAATAAATATGTTCATTATAAATAAATAAAATGATTTGGAATAATTGCCATCAATAAACATGTCTATTATCAATATTTAGTCTTGATTTACTGCAGAGATCAATTAGAAGAAAAGACAATTTGGTAGATCACTATTTATAGGCTAATTTCAATAGATGCAATAGTGCAATTAGACTTGGAGATGTTTGAGTATAAATTTTATTTTGAAAATAGAATTTTAAAAATTTTATTTCATAAAGTTTATTATATTAAATTTAAATTTTTTCTGATTTTTAAAACTTCAACTCAGATAAGTCTAGTTAATTTTTTAAGTTTCTTTTTTTTTTTTCGTTTTTCTAATTGAATTTTTGTTCTTAATTTCGAAGGAGGAGATACTGTATAATGGGTTTGGTAATGAATCTATGTATGGGTTGGTGTTATTGCTCATGGAAATTGAAAAAAATAGTCATTGAAACTACAAGAATCAAATCCATATATTAGTTTTTGAGTTTATAAATCGAAAAATTTCCCAAGAAATTGTTAGGGCAAATTAAAAGGAAAATGGAGAAAAATGAAAAGAATTCCTGTTGGTTTTGAAATTTTTAGTGCTTTGGAATTAGTTCCCTTCAGTTTTAAAATTTATGCGTTTGATAGGAGAAGAAAAAAATCATAATAAAATTTTTTGTTGTTGTTATCTGGTTATGAGTTTCAATTTTTTTTTTTTTAACTTTTTAACTTTTAATATTTTTATTAATTAAAAATAAAATTTTGTAAATTTTAATATTTTATATTAATTAAAAAATATGAACAGATCTCAGCATTAATTTTCATTTAATTCAATTAACGGCTAAACATTTAATTGAATCCAAAAAATAAGTCAAAGAGGAAAATTATATTTTTTTTATATGATTTAAATTGAGTTTTTAGCTAAAATTCAAAGCTGAATTGGATATTTTCCCATTGGAACTTCCATTAAGTTTACACCCTATAATTTAAAGTAATACAAGGAGGGTGGCTTGTCTAATGCATATACCATCATCCCATGGGATATGATTAGTTAAATGGTACTGTTAATAGAGCATATTCTTCATAATAAATACACAGTTAGTTATTTTAAAAACGTACTCAAAAGGAAGTCATATTTTTCTAAGAAATACATTTTCAAGTCATATACAATAAATTTTAACAACTGATATTGAATAAAATTAAATTTAAATAATCTCTACTTTATACGAAATTCAAACTTAAAATTTGTTAAATCTCAAAGTCGCAGACCTAATCATTCAGACTAGATACCAACCTCACAAGCTTAATAGTTGGTTCATAAGCAAATGCTACCCCTTCATTATAGTGGGAAATAACTTGCAAGATTCCTATGACAAGTAATATGATAAAGTTCTCTTGCTAAATACATATAAAAAGCCTAGTCATCAAATAAAGTGTTAAATTCCAGCTACAACTTTTTCTTTTGATATGGAAAAATCAAACTTATTAAAAAGTTTGTGAAATGTTTCCAATATTAGATGTCTAAGTCAATAATAGTAAATTAAGTGTCATGCAAGACTAAGAGGATGTTTGATTGGCTTTTAATTGTCTCTTAATGAAATCATCTCTTAATCGATGAGAGATTGTATTTGTTTAATAAAAATATTATAGTATCTTAATAACTCTTAATTAACACTTATACTAAAATATGAATAATTAAGAGACATTTAATTTTAAATTATTTAGATTTTTGAAATAAAATAAAATAAAATTTGAAACGATAAATGAGACCTTATTCCTCTGACGAGTTTTTAACAAACTTTGTATGAATGTAGCTTTCATGAGCTACCAAATGCTTCTTCTCCAAATTTAATTTCATAATAAGGTATTAAAACAAAGCCTCTATTTAAGAGTATCTTGTCCTTTTCACAAAGGGCAATTTCATTACTGTAGTATTGGTTGGTGGCCAACTTGTACACAGCCATTGCAGCAGACCGGAGCTTATTAGGTACCATTCGCTGTACAACAAAATCAAACAATTTTTTAAAAATATTTTTCCAACATTTTATTTATTTGTGAGTTGATGCTGAAGCTTCATGTGCATATGGTACTAACATTTGGGTTTAGCCCATTTATTCAGGCCTATCCATTGTTTACTTGTCTCTTTGATGCTTACAAGGTACTAACCTTGTGTAATAACACTGCCAAAATAAAATGGTCCCAAAGAGAAATATGAGAGTTAAATTTCCTCTTGGATTGCATTGAAATTCAAATATTTTGATTCTTTTAGCATAATTAGTAGTGTTAGACAAAAAAAAAATAATAAAAATAAAAATAATTTCTTTTGAAACACAATTAAGACAGTTTACAAAGGGTTGTTAATGGATCCAAAATCCTCCTATATAACATTGGAAAGAGAATTTAATTTTAACAGTTTTAATTTTTATTAAAAAAAATTACATTTATAATTATTAATTACATGGATGATATCTAGTATTCATTTTTAACCATTTAAAAGTAACTATACATTAAGTTACTTCCAAAATTAATTAAAATGAATGCTCAAAAAGTTAATTAAAATAAAAGAAAATTACCAACAGGATAAAAAGTTTTAGTGGTGATAATTAGATACTTCCATTATTAGTGTTGGTTGTCCAATGATAACTATTGATAAGATTAGAGAAAAAAATATAACATGTTGACACAAACCAAGAAATATGTGAACAATAGAGTCTCTTTCTCATACCTTAATATTATATTAGGTTTACCAATTTTCATTTCTTACAACTTCACAATCTTGCCCACTTGCTTCCATAATGCAATGGCTACAATAAAGTTTCCATGTTAAGAAATTTTTTAAAATTTTTCAAAAATATTTTTTAAAAAATAAAAATTAAGTTTGAATGTTTGATTTCTTACACAATAAGATAAATAATTTCATTATAATAAAGTATTTTATTTTCCTAATTCTATCCATTTAATAATTTCATTCTCAATTTGAAATTTCTTACTTTTTATAAGAGTATGATTTAATTATGAGATGAAATTTTTTTTTTAACGGATTTCATATAATTAAATTATTCCCATAAGAGTCATAATATTAATATTAGTGATTACTATTAAAATGGAGAATTTTTTTTTTTTGTGAAATGTCGTACTTATTTTTCTTGAGACATCACACCTATTGTTTCCATCTTTATTTATAAAAATAAAGAGATTAATTAATTTATAATTAATATTAGTTTTTATTATAACGGTTTTTAACAAAATGATAATGACATATCTTTTTTTAAGGAAAAAAATCTGTAGGAATTGATATTTAACTATTTATTCTTTATACAGTGGAAGCTAGCTAATTAATAGAAAAAGACAATGGCTAGAGGCAAGGGAACAAATGCCATGATCCAATTGTGTCAAATTGGTTCTGATTTTGCAAAGATGATGAGAACAATGTGCAACATGATAGCATGAGGATCCCAACTTGTGTCATGTTGTCTTATTGTAAATATAGCACATGATTGTTGAAAAAGAGAAAGAATGTATTGGTTGTGTAGTACAAACATTTCCTTAACTACTAAATTTAGTAATAATCCAATTTCTGAATTTTGAATTTTGAAATTTGAGTGGCTATGGAAATTGAATTATGGGCTTTTCTCATTTTAAAAAAATGGAGATGAACCTTCCTCTTTCAGAGAAAAAAAAAACAAGTTGGACATGAAAATTAATTAGGGTTTTCAATTATATTGATGTTAACTCTATTTATTGGTGTATCAGTATGTATCTTTTAGATGTATTACCTTGTTTTATGTAAATATAAGGACAATTTTGATATTGAATTACTTTATCATTTGAAGGTCACATATGTGTTTGAAAACGACTTGTTTTACATTTTTGTCAGCGTATTTTATCATTTATAAGTCCTTGTTGAGTTGTTTACCAATTCCAAGGGGAGCTAGGTTACTAAAGATTGAGAACAAACAATTAAAAACTTCAAACTACTATTTTAATTAGGTTTAGTTGGATTCATCTTTTCATACTTTTGAGTAGAGAGTTTTAAAATTTTAATTTCTTTATATGCTAATGTGATAGAAATTTGTGTTATTATAACAAGAATTTATGAAAGAAAAAAGGTCCTACTCTTCTTGTATAATTTATACTGATAGCTCATTTACGCTCAAATATAAACACCTAAGAGAGTGCACTCCTGAATTTATTTAAAGATGGGATTTAATTTCAAAAAACATACATACAAATTGACTGACTGATGATACCCGAGTGAATCATAATAAAAAGGCCTATTCACTGTTCTTTATTTTCTTTTATAATGGAAAACTCTAGTTGTACTATTTTTCTTCTTTATATTAGTATTATTATTTTATTTGGCAATAGTCTCATTTCAAAAGCGTATTTTATTTGTATGCTGGTATAAAAATCACTAGTTCAGTACCCTGTCATATAATGTATAGTTCCAGTTTTCTTGGGCCATAATTCTTGGAGGGATCTTACCAGGACCTTTCATCTTTTTGGTAATCATCCAATCCAACCCTTCTAAACTGGTAACAAGAAACTTCCTCGTTCCTCACCCTTAAGGCCCAATATAGCAAGAATTGACGAGTAATCTTTAAAAGTATTTCTTGAAATCTTGGATATGGTACACAGACATCTACTTGAATCACAGCTCCAGGCCAGAGCCCAATTTGTGATCTTCAAGGAACCTATCAAACAAAAGGAATTTGTGTCTATCCTGATGCAATTATTCACCGATGTCAAGTTTCCAGAAAACAAGAACCACGACATTTTTACATCACGCAATCGCCTGGATTCCATAGGCATAAGATTACTATACAGAATAACTTGGTTGTCCATTCTCATTGACGATTGCCGGCAACTGAGCGAGAGAAAAAAAAAAATTGAAGGTAAAAACAGCATTCACATTCCAATCATCTAAACAGCAATATCATCTCTTCATACTTGGGCCAGCTGTTGTCTTTGAGCACCCAACTGTCCCCAAATCAACAGACTTTCCATTCAGCAACTGTGAGCCACTCTTCCTCAGCTTTCCTGGAAATTCATTGCTATAGTTACCCTTCAAAGTAAGATTCTTTCTCATTCTGTTTCGATTGAGTAGCAACATAGTATTCCGTTGGGATGTATGTAATGCATCTTCAACAGAGTCTACCATCGGCACACAGCCCCAGGGCCTAGATGGCCCATACTCAGAAGATGCTTTAAGACTTGGGAAAACATTCCTCAACCTGGGAAAAACTCGCACCACTGAAGAATTTTCCTCCTTCAACCAGACACAGAGAGGGCAAGGAGGGTCACTTTTTTGTGCCTTTGGTGTTGTCTGCTCCAAACATTCTGCATGAAAAACATGACAACATGAAAGAACCCCAGCAACAGGCATGTCTCCACTTCTAACAATCCGCTGAGAACTCCAAGGGGATCTTTGTGAAAGAAACCTTTCACACAATCCACATTTAAAACCATCAAATGAAATGCATAATCGACCACGATTTTCAGATACTAATGGGTCAGAAATATCTGCAAAATCCATACTACTGCTAGCACTGCTCCAATGGTGGGCATCTTTTTGGAAGGCAGCAGCATCGAACTCTGAAAGTCCAGCAAATGGGGTTTCAGAAGCTTCTTTTGAAGCTTGGGTAGGAAAGAACAAAGGGTGGATAGGTTTGGATAAAAAGGAACGGTGACCTGAAAAGTTAAAATGAGAGGATAAACATGACTTGAATGTGGGCTCAGACTCGCTGCTGCCCAAAAAAGATGAAGTGGACGCCCCACTCTCTCGGTTTCCAGGGTTTCCCTGCACAGAAACTGAATCAGGAAGTTGAATCATAGCAAGACAATAGATATGCCAACAGTAAACAAAATATGTTACCACCATAGTTGGTGTGGAAGGTAATTGCTGCAGAACTTGACCTAGAAAATATGAAAGGCAAAAGAACATTTAGTTAAAATCAAAAAAAGGGGGAAAATATCAACATTAGCAACAAATATAAATATGACAATTATGCGACTTTCTGCTCTGTTGTAGAAGAGTTGATGGTTGAAAGTTCAATGGTCATGCACAAGATTAAACTAACTTTTTTCCCCATTTTCTATTTTAGTACTTTAATCTCCATCTCAACTTTCAACATTGTCACCCGTCTGTCCTAAAAAAACATATTATCTGATGATATGCAAATTGAAAAGAAAAAGAAGTTTGTCAATTTAAATGAAAAAGGAAACTTGTCCACAAATATGTAATACTTTTGGCTAAAAAATCCTAAGGATGTAAATGTTGCACGTGCACCTTAATCCCATTTCAAGGACTAAATGTACATTTTGAAATGCAGTCTCAAAAGGTATTTACATGTTAATAAATGATATGTCATAAAGACAATTGCACAAAAAATGCAAATGAAGCATATCAACGTGTAAGATTCATTATTTTAAATAATTAATTACTCAAAAAAAGGATATCAAAAGGGCGGCATAACAAGAAAGCAACCAAGAAGTGAAAAGAATAGAAAAGAATTGAGAAATAAATATACAAACTTTAGTTTAGGGTTTTCAAGGGTAGGAAATAAAGTGAGAAAAAAAAACAAGGGAAAAAAATCAAGTGACAAGCAATAGCCTAGAATAAAGCAGTCGATATTCTTGGTTTACACTTGTCAATAAGAAGGTCAACACTCATCAAATGCTCATAGCAATATCCATGACAAGACAATACCAATCTCCACTCAACTCAGCCTTCTCCTCCACCCACTACTTTCCAACATTCTAATAATTCTCTGATTGTTAATGATCCAAACAACAAGAAGACATCAACCACTATCATTTTGGTGTGCCCTCTCTATTCTTCTCTTGATTTCTCTAGTACCTTTCATCAAGTTGTGCTATAGTTATTACCAAATGTCATGATAAGAAAATTAGCAGGAGTAACACCAGAATTGCTTCTAGATAACTTCTGGTTATGATGAAGTGCAAATAGCATCAATATAAACACAACATAATTAAGAGTACCCTCTATTGCAGCCAAAAAAATAAAAATATTTTCCACGAAATAGTTCTTGCTGAAGGTTCAACTATTCTGCATAAAAAACATTTTCAGATGTTATCCTTTACAACATTCTCAATGGTGCAAACACAAAAGGAATTGATTTATTCAACCATCAAAGCATATTACTTATCTACTATCTGCTCTACTCTTCAAGCAAATTAAGGCAAAACCAAATGGGAAAAAGGAAGCAGGGAAAGAGGGAAAGTTCACATAGATTCATCACTTCAGTCAAGCAAAAGATGCTTACCTACAAGGCTACCATGACATTGAAGAGGAGATCCGTAAATTCAGGAAAAGAATAGGGTAAAAACCAAAACCCAGACCAAATAGATACTAGCTACCACAGCAAAGGGAGAGGGAATGAAGGAATATGTATTCCAAAACACATTTAGTTGACTACTATCAACCTATCATCTCCAAGTAGGACCGCTCTTTTCTCTCTCTCTTATCAAGGAATAGAGGAAGGTCTATAAGGAGCAAATCCCCATTTGATATCTAAAATGACAGATGGACCCACATAAAGCCCCTGATGCAAACAGTCTCAATACTTTCCCCATTAAGGAGGTTAACTTCCCTATAGTTCACAAATTCAAGAAGTTTAGAGCAGGTTAATTTCTTAAACACTGGTTATGCTGTCACATGCACCCTTCCAAATACGAACCCAAAAAAGAAGAAAGAAAAAGAAAAAGAAAAAGAAAAATTAGAATTCGAACAAGAAGCTTATCAATTATTAAGTAGTTGGCGATTAGAACAATATTTGACAGGTTAAGGAAAATTCAGTAATGAAGGAAATGCAATCACATTTTATTACCTCTCCTTGTTGTACTTTCAAAATCATCAGCATCAATTTCCTGTATTGCTGGAGGTGTCCACTGGGGACCTGGAGAATGATCAGAAGGGCTACTCAAACACAGGTACACACCATCAGATGCAGTCCAGTGATGATTAGAAAGATGATTGCCTCTCATGCATCTACTTCCTTTACCATTTGATGATGTTGAGGACCCAAGCAACAGGTTACCATCATGCAAATCATATGGCAGTTCTTCAGACTGGAAACTAAAATCCCATCTTGGTGGAGGTGGTGAAAAGCCAATATTAGTTCTACAGTAAGGCTCACACTGTCCCATGGACCAGTCCCCACTGGTTGCATTCGACCCATGTGGCCTTGCAGCCACACAACAAAGTGACCCCGTTTTAGCTATTTTCTATAAACCTCACCAAAATCAATTGTGTCAATTGTAACCTTGAGAAAACTTATAACAGGTGATTGCACAACTCAAGAAACCACAGATATTATCTGTAATAAATTAGTCTGTCAAACCTAACTAATGCAACATAAGAAAGTCCTCTAGAACTAATTGTGATCTTCAAAATATAAGGACAACGTAAAAATCTCCAATTCATGAATAATTAACACAAATAGCAGGCATCCAGGCATCACTTGGTAAATGCAATCAACCCTGACAAAATAAAAATTCAGCCTGTGAACTGAATATATTCCCAAAAATCAAACTTGAATCTAAAAATCAAAGCATCATAAAAGATTAAAAATAATAATAATTAAACAAAAACACAATCAAATACTATATCCAACACACTGCATTAGGATATCATATCAAGAAAATAGAAAATTATAACTCTTTAATCCATATTCTTTAAATTAAAAAAAAAAAAAAAGCAACACTATAATTGGCCACATGCAAGCAAACAGGAATTAGTAAACCAGTGTATAGCATAAAAAAACAAAATGATAGCAGAAATTAATGAAAAGGGGTATAAAACAAAATGATTGAAACGCCATAAAACCAGCAAAGTCAAAAGCTTTAAATCAAAACTAAAAATGAAGTGCCAAATTAACTAATTAGAACCAATAATGAACCGCATTATTAATAATCAAAACTAAAAAAAAAATGGAACTTACAAGGCTATTTATACAGTGAGACATTGAAGCAAAGATTGAGATTTGCTCAAGAGATTATCATTAGTTGTCAGAGGATGAAAACAGCGAGGCAGTAGAACAAAATGCTCTGTGAATGGGGCTTACACGCACAGCAATCAATTGAAGGAAAACCCTAATTTATCGGTGAAAGGAAAACAATAATAATTATTTTATAAATTGAAATTAATTATTAATTGAAAGCCCGTCAGGCGCTCCCTTCTCCTTCTTTTAATTTAATTGTTTGATTTTTATTCAATTTTTTTTATTAATTGATAGTTAATAATTAATTATTATAAATTTTTAATAAAATTATTATTAATTATTAATGATTAATATAATTAATAATTATTAAAAATAAATATTAATATTTATTTTTTTATTTAAATATAATTTTTAATAAATTTATTTAATTTTTTTATTTAAATAAATAAAATATTATTTATTTTTATATTTAAATATTATTTTAAAATAATAATTTAATTTTTTTTATTTAAAAAAATAAAAAAAAATAAAATTAAAACTATTAGACAACATAATAATTATCTAATAATTAATAATTGTGATTAATTAAATGAATTTAATACTGTTATTAATAACTAAAAAATTAACAATTATTTCAAAAAATTTTACCACTGCCATTTTATTTCTGTTAAGCATTACTAACAAAAACCTATGTTTTCATTCATATTAATTCTTTATTTTATATATTATAAGACTAACAATGCAGATGTTTTTTTTACACACTAAAGATATTTAAGAAATAAATATAAATTTCATTTAATTAAACTCTTAATTTCGTGCAATATAATTAACATTTCATTAATTTTTTTTCTCTCTTAAATGTTGGAGAAGTTAATTTTCCACTTAATTTTTTGTTCATATGGTATACATATTATTAAATTAAATTTGTGAGTTTTTTTTAGCAATAAAATTATATCAGAAATTAGTTTCTCAATCAAAATTAAAAGATTCATCTAATCAATAGAAGAGATCTATGAAATATTTTTTTTCTCCAAAAATGAGAAATGCACATATTGCAAGTGCAATAATACTTTGTAAGTAAAATATTAGTTCAATTGCAATATAGGTATATGATTATTACAAGATTATTATGTGTTGATAATAATTAAATTAGATAGGACAAAAATTTTATTTATTTTATTTTACTCGAGCTTAAAATTATGAATGGCGATATTGATATTGATATTGATATTTTTTATTTTATTTATTATTAAACTTAACTGTAATAAATTGTTTAACGAATAATTTTAATAAGAAAAAAATATTTAATTAAATTTTAATTTTAATTTTTAATTTACATATATATATTTAAAATTTTGATAATAAAAATATATATCTAATAAATATTTAATTTTTATACAAAAATATATACAATATGTATAAGGGAAGAGTTAAGTAAATTTTTTACATAAGGAGTGAAGAATTATGCAGTAAAAAGAAAGAAAAATTTGAGTTTCATTCACTTCTCTTATTATTATTATTATTATTATTATTTTTGTTTTAGAGTTTTTTATAAAAATAAAATAAAATATTATTTTTATAAATTGTAAAATATTTTTTTTTTTACTTTTATTTTTAAATTTTGATTTCATCATTTTATTCCCTAGTATTTTTATTTATTTTTTTATAAATAATTTATCAAATAAAATCTTGAATTATAATTTTACTGACATTTTATTTTAGAATAAATTTTTAAATTGTAATCCTTGAAAATATCCTTCAATTATATATTTTATTAAAAATTTCAATAAATCACACATATATATATATTTTTAATTGAATAGATTATAGAATTAAAATTACAAGTAAAAAATCAAATAATCATACAGCATATTGTTATAACAAATATTTTTAAAATTATTTTCAAAATATATTGAGAAGGTTAATATTGTAATCTTTTTTATTTGGTTAATTGACTTTCTTGACAATTAAAAAAAAAAATTACTTCCGAAAAAATAATGAAAATATAAAAATTAAAAGAAAATTTATTTTATAACATATAAAAATAAACAATTCTATTATTATTTTTTCTTCTGTAAAAATTATATATTTATTAAATATAATTTTTAGTATCATATTCTCTAAAAGGTAAAAAATATAGACAATATTTCTATATATTAAAATTAATAATAATATATAATGAGACGAAAATTAAATTTTCTTTTTTATCAAAATTAAATAATTAATGATATTATAATTAAATTTAATAAAATAAAAAAATAATAAAAGAGTCAAAAATTAAAACAGAAATGAGTGTTACCTGTTAATAGGCTTGAAATTTTGACCACTTATATATATATATTATAAAGTCAAGTGCATATTATATATATTCGATTTAAAAATAAATAAAAAAATTATTCCTTTAAGTGTTAAGTGGTCATTCACAATTTATAATTAAAACAAAATGTTCAGTACTTTTAATTTAAAATTATTTTATTATTTGTTACTTAAAAATTTCAAATTAAAATTATACTATTTATATTATTCGTTTCTCTATTTGAGTAATGAATTTTCAATTTTACCATAAATTATCCAGAGAGTTTTAATATGATTCTTAAAAAAAATTAATTTCAATTGAAATTGATTATATGATTGTTTGATTGATAAATTTTTTTTTGATAAATTTTTTGGTTATTAAAAATTACACCCTACTCTTCTCACCTCCATGGGCCTTCACCGCTCTGCCATCGGTCGTATCCTCGATATGCACCCTACTCTTCTCACCTCTGACCCACACTTCTGTCTTTATCCAGTCTTTGATTTCCTTCTCAATGAGGTTGGTATCCGATTTCCTGATATTGCCAAATCCATTTCTCGTTGTCCCAGGCTCTTAGTTTCTAGTGTCTCTCACCAATTACGCCCTGCATTCATTTTCCTCAGGAGCCTTGGGTTTGTGGGTCCCTGCGCTATCAATTCTCAGAATGCGGTTTTGCTGGTCTATAATATTGAATCTACCTTGATGGCTAAGATTGAGTACTTGAAGAGTTTGGGGTTTAAATACAGTGAGGTTCAAAAAATGGTGATGAGGTCGCCGGGGCTTTTGACGTTTAGTATAGAGAACAATTTGGTGCCCAAAGTGTACTACTTTTTGGTCGAAATGAAAGGTGATTTGGAAGAGCTGAAGAAATTTCCGCAGTATTTTTCATTTAGTTTGGAGGGGAAGATAAAGCCCAGGCATAGAATGTTGATGGAGTATGGGTTGAAGCTTCCTTTGTGGAAAATGTTGAAGATTAGTGATGGGGAATTCAATGCAAGATTGATAGAAATGCGGCTAAGAATGGTTCGGGAGACTTAGGTGGAAATGAGTAAGTTGCTTGACTGCTTAAATTTTTGTATATTTTGATACATAGAGAGTATGATTATTTTGGGAAACTATTGATGTGTGTTATTGTTATGCTTGATGTGCTTCTGATGGGACCAATGTGCAATTTTTGCTATCTGAAATGCCAATTATACAAGTGTTATGATATGTTTGCTGTACCATACAGGAGCTTTGAATTTTAAGCTGTCATATTTGCTTAACATGTAACATAGAAACAGAATTCTAATTTTTGTTTCTTTTAGGACGTGGAAAGTTGTTTTATCTGTAACACAAGTTTATTTTTACTATGCCAATTAAATTATATTGCGCTTCAATTTAAAAGGAAAAATAATACTATGAGTTAGTAGGATGTGAATGTGATTGTACAGATAGAGTAGCCATTTTATCTTTGAGCGCTTATTATTATTGGCTTTATGGTCATGCAACATAAGATGATGAGATAAAACACATATGAAGCTTTAGCGGAAACTGTCTTGTTTGATCATGTTGACGCCTCTTATTTATAATGTGTTGGTCATTTGCTGATCTACCACAGACAACTTGTATCTAGAAATTTGCAATCTCAGCTATATGATCTAGTTGATTTACTAAAGTTGGAAATGGGTGCTTTTTCTCTTTTCTTTCTTAAAGGAAATGTTGAGAAAAGTCTATTAAAATCTGGCACACTTAAACAAATAGAGAAGTAAATGAATAGAGAAGTCAGTAAGTATGTTAAACTGGATTTTAAGCATGATACCACATTTTGGAACATATAATGCATAAATAGCAAAATATATTTATGGTTGATGAATGTAATGAGTCCGTACGTAAAAGCATGTATTGTGAAATGGTGCTAAGGGAGTGTTATTGAATTGAGTCTAGGTGAGTGCTTAAAACTGTTTGAAATCAAATTTCAGTTTCCTGACTACTCTGAAAATGTGAGATCAGACTTGGTAATGAGTAACGAGTCTGTACTTGAAAGCATTTATTGTGAAATGGTGCCAAGTGAGTGTTATTGAGTTGAGTCCAGGTGAGTGCTTAAAACTGTTTGAACTCAAATTTAAATTTCATGACTACCCTGAAAATATGAGATCAGACTTGGCTGTTTAGCTAACCAACAAGTAGAGCTTGAACTTTCCTGGTGAAGTAATTTAAGGACACATGACCGTTAAAGTTTTATACCAAATTCAAAAGCATTCGCTTCATGCCTTCATCAAATATTTTTAATTTGACCAAATAGGAGTAAATAGATTGTAGCATTTGATAAGCTCTCTCTTCAAATGAAACAAGACTAATAATGCTTTTTTTTTTTTTTCCTTTTCCCTCTTCCTCTTCCTCTAGACTAGATAACAGAATATGGGTTTTAGATATTTTCTTGGGTGTTTTCTTGCAAGTCCATCTATGCTCATATTTCTTGTTTTCTTGATGCATCCTTTTTTTCCTTTGGCTAATCATATTAGGAAGGTTAAGGTTTCATAGAAGATAATGGCTTTTATTTGGTTGGTGGTCTTTTTGTGGGATAAAAATCCTACTATTCATGAATGAGGACTGGGGAGACATAAAAATATGTTTTCTCATGATAGGTGTTGCAACATTATTGAGTCTTTGCTTGCATTGCTTTGTTTTTCTATCTGTTTTGGAATTGAATGTTGGTGTTCTGGTAAAGCAATAAGTTTGCCTGACAAGCTTAAAGGATTATTGAGTACAAAATTTCAGAGATTTAGAAGCAAAAAGTGGATCCTGCTGTGCTGTGTTTGTAGTGTTGTGGTATCTTTTAACTGGAGAAATTCTAGGTTTTTTAGGATCAAGTTTTGCCGTTGCAATTTGTCATGGACTCGTGGTAAAATATTTTTTCTTCATTTTTCCTTATTGATTTTGGAATTTTCAAATAGATGTTTTTTATTGATATTTTGCTTGATTATATGGATTTACTTCATTTTTTTTTTTTCAAACGAGAATAGCTTGTCTATATATGAATGTTTGAATACTATGATTATTGTGGATGATTGATGTTGCTGCATTGCTAGTGGATTCTATATTCCTGGTTCTGCTGTTTATCATTTACTAAAATTTTAAATATCAATTTCACTCTCATTTATCATAAAGATTCTGCAGATGCCAACAAACATTAATACTGTGTATTAGACTTGCCTTATCTCAATTTACTGAAGTGTTAGCACATTTTATTTGCCTCCTCTCTCTGGTCTTCTGGGAGAATGCTTATGCATGTACAATGTTTAGGATCTGCTAACATTGCCATAGAATATAGTTGAAATTGTTCATTAATAGCGTTTATATGTTAACCTCACTCTCATAACAAAAATAATAATGAAGAGGAAATTGCTATGATTATGATATTGGTCATTTGAACTAGTGCTCCTTTATTGAAGGAATGTGGATTTTTTGGTGGGGTTGGCTGTTGAAGAGAAAAAGCTTTCTTTTGCACTTCTATTTCTTTGATGTCATTTGGTGTCTGCCTCAGTTTTACAACTCAACTTAGCCTTAATCCTAAAATTAATTGGTTTTGGTTATATGAATTTTTTATTTTAACTCTAAATGATTTTAGGTGATATTTTTTGATAAATATAAATTTGTAATGTTTGTAGATCATATCATATTCTTTTCTTCTAAGTTTAGATCTAGATCTATCCTCTACTTTCTTCCACTCCTCTATCAAGATGTGCTCAATTTTCCTAATCGGAGTTTTCTTAAGTTTTCGCTTCATGTGTCCAAACAATCTTAATCTCCATTTTCTATTTTTATCCTCAATCAATACGACTCCCACTTTATTTCTAATGTTTTCCTTACATATTTTATCTATTTTAATATGACCATACATTCATTTTAACATTCTCATCTCGGCAACACTTATTTTCGATACATGTTGTTTTTTTATTATTCAACACTCACTATTATCTAACATAGTCGGTCAAATAGTCTTGTGGTAAAATTCTCCATGTTTGCCTCAGTTCTATCTGAATTATTTGCTTTGAGATTTTTTTTTCTCTATATGCTGGTATCACTTACTGTGCACATTTGGAATGGAAGTTTGTTGCAGTTGTATGCATGTGCCTCAGGATTGAAACATTTTATCTGCTTGAAAGATTTTCCATTGGTGTGACAGAATACGTACAGAAGTGTTTAGGCTATTCCACTTGATTAAAGATTTTGGTATGTGAGAGTGATTAAAATGTTGTTGACATTCTACTGATGATATGCTATTCAGACATCATAGTATTGAGTGCATATATAGTACTGATGATATGCTAGTTCTCAGGCAATTATTTTTAAAATATTTATTTTACTGATGACATGCTAATTCTGGGGCGATTTAACAACTGCATTTTGAAGTTGTTGAAGTGCTGTAGATCTCTGAATTGAAGATTTTATTTGTATAAATTACATCAGTTTTGCTCCTTTCATTTTTTTAATGACCATGGGGGCTATGGTATGAAATATGAATAGATCAACATGATAGTGATTGGATGTTTCTAACTGAGCATGATCTCTGAACAGGATTCGATGAATAAAAAAGTCTATTGTTTATCATTTTTTAAATCAGCTATTATTATGTTCCCTGCTGTCTAAATGCTATATTTTACTTACCACCTTCCAAGCTCTGGGTCTTCAGTTCAACAGTTTTTGGTTGTTGTTAGCTGCTGGCTATGGAGTGCTAACTTTTTAGTAAAACCATTGCTAAATACTAACTATTGTTAAACACAGTATCAAGGATATAATTTATAGTGTATTCATGCAAATAAAAAGAATACCAGGAAATATCGATATCTAAAATTACAGTTATTTTTTCTTAGATGTTTATAATGAATAGTTTCTTTGTTTGCAGATTTGAATATCAAAATTTTAAGTATTATGCACATTTGATAGACAAGTGAAATTTGAGTCCATAATATATTTATGTAGTCATGGAAGGGTACATGAAAAATACTCTTAATTTTTTAATTTGTCTACCTTGACCCTCCCAAAATTACATACAATTACTTAATGGATATATAAAAGTACTCTTAATTTTTTAATTTGTCCATACAAACTTATTAATTTATATTTTTCTCATAAAATTTTATCTACTTTATAAAAATGTCCCTTCACATTTTTCAAAATTTCATTTTTACACATACGTTTTAAATATATTTCAAATAAATATATACATTTAGATCTATTATTCTTTTAAATTTTATTTATTACATATAACTTTTATATATTAACATATGATAATATATTTTATTTTAATTATTTAAATGGTCTATTTAAAGTCTAGAATTTCATATTTTTCTTTTTAAAAGTATATATAAAGTATTAAATTCTTTAAAATTTTATGTTCTTATCTATATATATGACATTATAATTTCTATTTAAATATTTTCATATGTAATTATGATACTTAAAAAATTTAATTTTTATGTTGTCTCAATAAATTCAATTTTTTCTTTTTCATTCTTATTTTTGGCCCCCCAATTTTTGAAAGCTGGTTCCGCCCCTGTATGTAGTAAGATTTGAGTCAATATATTTATGTAGTAAGATTGAGTCCATAATATATTTATGTAGTAAGATTTGAGGCCATAATATATTTATGTAGAAGGGTAAGTTCGTCAATAACACATTTTTAACAAGGATAATTTTTTCTAAATATTTTTTTTAAGAAAATCTTAAAAGCTAATATTTTGGAGAAAAGCTCCACTTTTGGAATTTTGTACTGAGTACAACTGCTTCAAAAATCGAAGCAAACACTAGTTTGGTCTAGCTATTGGGTTGAATAGCCTACTACTGCCTGAAGTTTTATTATATGAAACAACTTGCAGTAATTAGTGGGAAAGGGAAAGGTGAAAAGAATGGGTAAGAATTATGGTCAAAGGGATCATGCTATTGAATATAAGCCATTCCTCTTGTTCAAAAAAGAGTTGTATGCTTTTTTCTTCATATCTGTTGCTCTGCCCCATTTTCTCAAGTCATTGAGATCCTTTTATTGTTAGCTTGTTCGGTCACAATATTTAATTTGAGCTTGATCCCATTTGTGTGATGCATCAATAATAAAACCATGACCTCCATCAAATTTTGGATTCAGATATTATTGCATCACATAAGGTATTGTCCGACATTAAATTTGATAAATTGATGATTGTTCTTTTCTGTATTTTGCATCTTTCCCATAGTCAGAAAAATGATGGTTCATGCAAAAATCAACTGATTATGGGCATAATCATTCATCTGCTGCTTTAGAATTTGCTTTACAGTCTGTTCAATGAATGCAAATGCAAGAATGCCCTACTCTGGGCACTTGGCCTTTTGTTGGTGGGACCTCTGCGTTGCAGCGCTTTTAAAGCAATATTATTTTCTGTCAACTTACAGTCCTTGTTATTCTCTTATTTGATTTTTTATGCTGTTGTTTTTATGCTTATCTGGGCAATCACTAGACACAAACTCTTTGTCGAATGTCTTGTTTTAGCATGCAATTTTGATCCACATATTTGGCATACCTGAAAAATTTGTTCTCACCTCTCTTGATATCCTTGAAAATTTGTTATGTTTCATTGCTCCCCTTCTTGCAAGAGAATCTTGTATTGTCAAGTCTTATTTTCAATAATGTTTGAGCAGGGATAAAGATCAAAATAAAGAGAAACAGGATCAATTCACCAGTTGGTTGGGCTCCCTTTCCCATCCTTCGGTGTTATTGTTACTCATCCTGGATCAGTTTTGAGGTACAACCTTGAATTCCCTCTTTCCTGGATGATTTGATGGTTCCTGGAGGGTGATGCGGGGAAATCAATCGCATACAAGTTGCCGATAATCCTGATCCTGTTGTTTTACCTTAAACCTCTCAAGTTTCGAGCTGGGTGAGATCAGCTACAAAGCTATACAAGCCAAGGAGCGTAGAGCAAGCAATAACTATAGGCAAATTAAAAGACTCTATCTAAAATTTTAGATAAAAAATTAATTATTCATAATTTAAAAAGAAAATAATATATTAATTAAATTGACATTAAGTATCCCATTTAAAATAATTGAACAAACTGCAATAGAAAGTAAAATTGAGAGGAAACTCTAATTGAAAAGTTTTCAAGGAGTTGAATCTTCAAATCACGTTGTCAAAGCAACCAAGAATTGAAATGTAATCTAAAAATATGTAGGAATTAAAGATTGGAGAGTAATTCTCCTTTTTTCTAACTTATAGAAATCTTAAAAGAGTGTTTAAAATTTAGGTTTATAAAGTCCTTGAGTCCTTAAAGACTTCGGAAATTCGAAATTGCATTAAATCCATCAGATATGCACAGGTAGTATAAAATTAATTTACACAACTGAGCAAGAAATAAAAATGCAATACAGCCCCGTTTGAAAACGCACGCAAGCTGCACGGCCGTGCATATTTTTTACTTATCGTCTTTGTGAAATTCTTTTAACAGCTGTAAAAAAAAATTATATACATTGCACAACCATGCGGCTCTAAAAGGTACATAAAAACTTAAAAAATCTTACAAAATATTAAAAAAAAATATATAAATAAAAAATTCTAAAAAAATAAAGTAAAAAAAAATAAAACTCATGATTTAATGAACAAAATAAAATATTTTCTTTTTAATATTATTATCAAAATTCAAATTACAACACTTTGTTGCAATAGAAGATGTGGGATTGCATGCATTTTAAATACAGTTGTCTGAAATTAAAAAAAATGAAAGAACAATTATACTGATTAAACATTTATCTGTATTTGTATCTGTATATCCATATAAAAGCAGGAAATTTGACAAAACATTCTCCATTATACCAGGCCATGTGCTAGACACTCAGGTGCAGCCCTACACATTGTCTCAGCTCTTAACTTTCCTTCGGTTCGAGCGTTAAGTTGGGCCACATTGACGCACTTAAATGGGTGCAAGAAGGATCTCTGTTGACCTGAAAATTACGTATGAGCTTTTTCTATAGATAGACATGTTATTTAAACACCCACAACTATCACATCAAAACTTCAACAAAGTTAATTAAAATGTTATAGGTAATTGTTTCAGTTTGGTAAAATATGTAATATATATTATAATTTTTAGACTTTTCTTTATTTTTCATGTTTTTAAAAAATTATTAAACTAACAACTTTTTATAAAATTATGACTTTATGATTATTATAATTACTGTTATTGTTATTGTAAAAAAAATAAAAATTGAAATGTTGTTTAACTATTTTTGAAATTTTTATGATTTGAGTTATTTATTTAATAATATTAAAGTTATTTTTAAAATTAAAAAATTTTGAGTTTGAGTACTAATTATAATTAAATTTACTAAAAAAATCTTTTATAATTCAAAATAAAATTCATTTATAAAATAAATTTCAATAATTTTTAAATTAATATTTTAAATAAAATATTTTTTTTAGCCATAGTTGAAATAATAATGCTAAACATATTCTTATTTTTAATAAGCAAGGCAAGATGGCTTCGAATAAACTTTACCAAAATCTAATATAAAAGAAGAAATTGTAGAAAATATTAGCGAACCAAAGTAAAAAAAATAACCTTTCAAAAAAAAAGGTAATATATATATATAAGTTAAAATAAATTAAGCAAAATCTAAAATAAAAATATTATTGTACGTAATAGAGAAAAGGAGGGGGCATGAACCGTTGGGCCTGCTTTGTCTGTATGAAACAGCACATAAGGGTCTCTATGCACGTGGACACATACAATTACTTGTTCTTCTTTGTTTCAGAAATAAAAATAATATTAAATTAAAATGAAATTATTTTACTACCACTATTGAATATCATCTTCTGGTACAGACAATTCCTTTATGTTCGTAAAGCTTTGTCCCTTCCGGCCTTCCCCATTCAATGTAACAAAATCTCTTACAATATCAACACCACCTGTCTTTTTATTATTATTTTTTCTCTGTGCCTCACTTGTCAGTGTTACCCCATGCACATTTTCTTAACTTCTTTTATTAAACAAAATATATTCTCAAAAACTTGAAAAAAAAAAAAAAAACCCAAAGATCTCCAACTCACCATTTTTATATCCATTGCATTGTGTATGGTATCATAAGTGCTTTAGATATATTAATTTGATTGGATAAACTCCACAGAAGTCAGTATAAAGAAACACTAATTAAATCAATGTCACTTTATCATATATATAAGCAGCTGACTTCACTCTCTCCCTCTGCTTATTGGTTTTAGAGCTGAAGCTGATATAATAGCTGAGTGTTTGTACCAGTGCTCTACTGCTATGGTTTTTGTTACTTCAACTTCAACCTAATTGAACTACTGTTTTCTTCGCTTCTTTTACACTCTTGTTTCTTAGGGTTCTGTGTGGGTCACATGATGTTGAATGGACATTCAACATGTTATACATGAATGACCATAACTATGGATATCGTCATCATGGATGTATGATGATTATTTGCCATGTAAATCATCATCATGCATATACACAGGACAGAGCCTGCCCTCCTCATTTAGAGGAGTCAAAAATTTATTATAATTTTTTTTTTATCATCATAAAAATTTTAAAAGTAACTTTTAAGTACATAAATTATGAAATATATTATATGTTAAAAAAGTTATAGAAAAGACTTGCAAAAAAGAAACTTTGTACTCTTTCATCTACAATAAGTTACATGTGAAATTTCTCAACAATTCAATAGAGAAAATAAATGAAATTTAAAAAAAAAAAATTCTAATTTACTTACTTTTAAAAAGTAAATTTCGGAGGGCACTATAAGATTTTTAGAAATTAGACTTTTTAATATATATATTAAGGATTTTTCAAAAGTTTTGAGTGGCGACTGTCATCCCCACCTCGCATAAAAGAAATATTTATTAGCAGTGACAGTGCCTAAAAATTTAATCTAAGGGACTAAATCTTATATCAGACAACTTTTATATATTTACGGGAATTTTCATCTAAAATAAGAACATCATATTTAATATTCCCTCCATTATTTTATATAAATCATTTTAAAAAAAATATAAAAATTAATAAATAAATTATTATGTCTTAATTTTAATATAAAATAATTAATATAATCCTATTTATAATACGATTTCACTGAATATAAATAATTAAAAATATAAATTTAATTTTTAATTAAAAATAAAATTATAAAAAATAATAAATATAGTCTTAAAATCTAAGAATAATTTATAAAAAAAAAAAAATTATCCATCTTTAAAATAACATATACTGACAAGAATGTATTGTAATTTCTCCTGGTGCCCTCCCCTCCATCGTTATTAATTTATTACCCACTTAGACTAGTGGTTGATGTTTTGATCTAATTTTTCTATACCTCTATCAACAACTTTCTTATATTTACCATTTATCAATGATTCGCAAGTGAAATATTCAATATAACTATAAGTCAATTTCTTAATTGGAACTTCAAATTAATATTAATCTGATGTAAAATTAACTGTAGCATGATATATGATTCATGACTCATTGATTCATCTATATATTTGTCTTTTATTAATCTGAATATTTCTTCAACTAAGAAAAATGCAATACTAATTATTTCTAATTTCTAATTAAATAATGCACTATTTTTCACAAGTCTCTAGATAAAAAAATTTCATTAAAAATAATTATTTCTTATTTTATAATTTATATAGTCAACTTTACCTTAAATTTCCGATTAAATAGAAAAAAAAAACACTCAACTCAATGATATTTTCTTTTATAAATCACATTATTTATAAAAAATATTAATTATTAAAATATTTTAAAAAATATAATACATAAAAAGCATTCATCTCGATGATATTTTTTTATATATTATAATATTTAAAAAAAATATTTATTATTAAAATATTTTAAAATATATATATAATACATAGATACATGTGATAAAAAATAAAATATTTTAAAAGAAGTGTGGATTGTTAAATTTGAATTCCCAAATGTGTGTGAGTTGAGAGAGAAACATTAATGGCATAGCAGGTGTCTGTCTTTCAACATTAAGAAATGGGTCTTAATTAAGACATCACACCTCAACTATAACAGCAGTAACTGTGCTCTTCTAGGGCCTTATTACAATGGGGGTTAAGGGTAAATTTGGGCTTTGTCCTTCTCACATATGTCGAATTGAGTCTCTTAGATGTTCTTTTATTTAATTTTAATTATGAATTTTTATTTTGATTCAATTGTTCAACCTTCGTTAAAAATTAAAATAATAATTTATTATATTAGAATAACATTTTTTTAAAATAATAAATATTTATCTTAAAATAATTAAATAAATAAATAAATAATTCAAGAAAAATCAAGAAGACAACAACATCAATCCAGAAAATTCAAATCTAAAAAAAAAAAAAAAAAAAAATCAAATTTAGAACATCAATCTAAAAAATAAAAAAGTAGATCCTTGAAAATGGCCCTTAACCCTATAAAATAACAGAACAAAAGGAAAAAAAAAATTAAAATATTTCAATTTTCAAGTGAATAATAGCGAGTGATACTCTTTTTATTGTCAAATACAATTGGAAATTCTCCAACAACAAATCAACGAGTATTGCTCGATAGTTTTAAAATTTATTTCATGCATTTGATATAACATCTAAAATTACTTAATAATGTGTGGATAAATTTCAAATAATTAATATTAACACATTAATTGGGATATATATTGAGAATTATTGTGAGTTTTATGTGCAAAGGAGGAAGACTCATATGGGGGCATTTGAGTTATCTATTTTCTATATTTTTGCTTTATGCTTTTTATTTTTTTAAAGAGATTTAAATCAAAGGCATCTTTGTTGTTCAATTTTGGGAGCCAAATTAATATTGAAAATATAATGCTTATTTAAAAAAAAAAAAATTAATATATGAAATATTTATTAATTTGTTCAAATTTTAACAGCTCATGGTCCCTTCATATCTCTAAAAAGTACCACCTCGTATAAAAATTAAATTTTCCTTTTATTTTTGTTAACTTGTGCACTTCTAATAATATTTTTATTGAAAAAAATAGATTATTAGTATTTTTTATTTTATATATTTAATTATATATTACATTAATTTTTTAAAATATTTTGAAAGTTAATATTTTTTATAAATAATATTACATATAAAAAAATATATAAGATAAAAAAAAAAGTGTGGATAAAAAAAAAATATGAATTATTTTTTTACTGCTTATTAGACTTGTGATGTTGTTAGTGAGTTATGGGAAGGGATACCCTATAGCAACAGAGGGCACCACCACCCTTTCCCTTTGCATACCTTTTCATATGGTTCCAAGGGAACAGCTCCAACAGAATCTTAAGGATCAGCCCTACTATTTATATGGTGGGCCACATTTCTCTCATACATCACTCACTCACGCACACCTTTGAGGTTTGTGTTACTGATGACACTCATTTTTCCTTTATCCCCCTCCTTGGAGTTCTCATTATTTTGTTTCTGTAATTGGATCCACTAAATGGCCATCGAAAGTGTCAACAAGACTTCGCTTATCCCATTCTTAAATTTATTTTTTATTTATATTGAATTTAAATTTAATTTATTATATTAAATTTTTTGCTTAAATATATTTAAAGGATGTTTGGGTATAAAATTTATTTTAAAAATAAAATTTTAAAATTATTATTTAAAAAAAAAATTGATATGTCTAATTTAATTTTTTTTTTATTTTTAAATTTTAAAACGACGTTTTGAATTAATTAGTAAAATACTCAAAAAATTATTTAGTACTTTTTAAACCTTAAAACAACGTTTCATACCCATTTTAAGTAAATTCAAATATTTTTTTTAGTAGTAATAAGTAATAAATTTGGTAAATTTTATTTTGTCTATATTAATTTGAATTTAGTTTATAATATTGAATTTTTTGCTCATAGATGTTTAACAGTATTATTAATATATATTGAGATTCAATACTATTAATATACTATTATGCATTTAGCATTAATTGTTAGTTTAACCGTAAATATCAAATGATATTAAATTAATACTGTAATCAAATATTTGTTGATGTAGTTTGTTCTTAATATTATAAATAAAATTTGATTCGTAATATCATTTTAATATTAAAAAAATAAAGAAAATGTAATTATTTGATTAATGTATTAATCTATAACAAAATGGGTCATTCCAAAAGCATGTTCCTTTCATTCATGTTCAATCTAACAAACTAAAGCACATGAGCTTGGGGTGTTGAGGGGAACACATCCCCTTATTAGACAAGAAACCTCTCACTCTCACACTTGTCTTTGTACAAAATATGCAAATATAGGATCCTTCCAATCCACTTGTTTCCAACATTTTTGCTTCATTGGTTATGTATTTCAATAACATTTTTTCATCTAAAGTCTCACATCATCATTTGATAGACAACCATATGCAATATCTCTCTCTATTTCATTTTGTTCACTCACACCCTTCCCTTCTTTTGGCCTATTGTTTCTTATTTATTTCATAATACCCATGTTTCAATTTAGCTTAAAAATCACAATTTGTATCATTTTATGGGAAAACTAGGGTTAATTATTATTGACATTTCTAATTAAAAAGTGCAATTAATTAAAAACTAAACCACTGGCTTGGAAGGCAGTGTTATATTTACGAATAACTAACAAACTAGGGGAATTACTTTCGTGTTTCAAACAATAAAAAATTAAAAAGTAATTGGCTACTGTACAATTCCTAGAGTTAAATGTACTCGGCTTATAGCTCTGGTTTTACCTACTTATGTAGGAGTTTATTTTAATGGTAGATTTAGTTGAAGGTATTGAAATTAAGAAGTAAAGGAAGCAGAAGGTGAAAGGAAGGAATTTAGTAAAGGATGAACATTCACTTTTTCTTGTGTTGTTTGGTAACAGAGAGAAGTAAAGAAAATGAATTGTGCTCTTCTGCACATATCACATTTATGGATTAGGCCAACTATATATTGGGTCTTATTAGTCCATTAAGCTCAAATGTGCTCTTCTGCATCAAATATGGATTAAACCAATCTTCTCATATATGAATTAGTCAAATAACCAATAAAGATAAAATATTAGAAATTTAACTGGAGTAAAATCGATGGAATTGAGATAAAATAAAAAATAATTAAATTTAATATTACATAATAGAAAAAATATATATTAATATGTATTGCATAAAATTATAAAAAGCCTTTTTTTACTGCATATATTATTATATGAAAAAAAAATCGACTTATGCATCACACTGGTTTATCTCTAATTTTTTAATATTTAGATAATTTTATCATTAAAAAAATATTTAATAAGAATTAAATCATAATTAAATTAAATATGTAATAAATATAAGATATATTATAATTATATTACATATTTTAAATATGATAAATAAAATAATATTTATATAAAATAAATAAATATTAATTACCAAGTATATTAAATAATTATTAAAATAAAATTTCAAATGACAAATATAATTTATTTATTTATTAAATTATCTTATAATTATAAATATTAAATTTCAAAAAAAATTAACAAAATTTGCCCTTAATATAATGAAAATAATCTTAGAAAATCTTTGAAAGGTTTTGAATTCGAACCTAGGTGACTTCAAGTATTTATTAAAATAAATTTTAAGAATAAAACGGAGTTATTTTGATAAAAAATTTTAAAAAATAAAAAAATTCAATTCGCCAGATTTAGAAAAATCAATTTAGATCAACTGAGTCACCGATTATCTGACTGAGTGACCGAATTTTAATCTGATTTTTAAAAGCAAATAATTAATAATAGACCAAACTGGACAATAATCAATTTTTAATTAAACCGATCAATATAACAGTGAATTAAACCCACATCACATGTAAAAGTCAACTTAAGTCTTTTTTTTTTTTTAATTTAGTCTCTTTTACAATTTAATCCTTTTTATGTGTATTTCATATAAATTAAAACTCAATTGATATAAACTCAATATGAATTAACGTCGAGACATGCTAAGGACCTTATAAGTTGAATTATAACTTTAATCCTACTACCACTGATCAATTAGTTAAATAATTTAATTAGTTATCATGTTAATTGTTTTAGCTTGATCGAACAAATGCTCTATGATATGCGATTTTCTAAGTCCTTGTCTAATTAGGAACGAAATTGAGAAAAAGCTTTTCTTTATTAACTGTGAAATTTATATTTTATATTTAGTTTTCATAAATTACGAGTGATGCCCAACATAACATATCGATTGTCTAATTAGATATTAATATTTGAAATTAATTTTTATATATTTCATGGATCATCAATTATAATTATTATATGCTAGAATTTCTCCATTATGAAATCTTGATCTTGGTTAGAGTCATAATTTGCTCAAACTACAATATGCCTTGACTGAATGTCCTCGTCAGGGTTTTAATTCTCAATAAACTTGATTCTTACTTTTAAATTATTTTCTAGTAAATTTTAACTATTTTAGCTAAAGATTTGCGTATAAAAACAACAAAATAATATAAGATCTCTTTCTTATTTACTCAAGTTAATAAATTTTATTTTGATGATCACCTACCTTTATATAACTAATTAAAACCATCATATGCTATATACTCGTATGTGGTTACTACCAATATATAAGTAGTAATAAATCTTAATCACTTATATATGAGATAACTGTGTAAACTAGTAATAATAAATTAAATGATTTAATTAATTAAATTTAAAAAATTAAGGGTTTCAATTAACTTTAACTAAAATTTAAATATTAAATTAATAATATGATATAATAAATTTGATGATGAATTTTGACCTTTTAATTAATATATTTTGTCTTATAATTGCTATTTTAAGTAAAATTACAATTAAATTTTGAGGTTGAGTTAGAATTGACACAAAAAAAATATAATTAAGATATAATTATAAAAATACATAAAATTTATTAAAAATTTATCTATTAGATTAATAAAGAAAAGCGATCAAGGTATATATATATATAATAATTATAATTAATCACCTAATATATTATAAATTAATAAAATAATTAATAAAACTATCAATATTACTCTAATGATAAAGTTACTTTATTATATATGAATTATTACTTCTAATTTAGTATGAAAAGTTTATAGCATATCTTATGAAATCTTCATAATTTATCATATTTATCTTTAGGGACATTAAATAATATGGTACCTACATAAATTATTTACTTATACTTGAATTCATTTAATTATTTAATTATTCATATTTATCTCAAAACCGATAAATAATATCCATATACTACTAGAAAATGTTGAATACTTGTTAAATTTTAAATTAATTAATTTTAATAATTCAATTGATATGTTATTAATTTAATAACCTCGTTAAATAATTAAATTCCTATTTAATTAAATAAAATATTTATAATTAAATTAATCAATAAATTAATTATTTATATAAACAAATTTGAGTAGCATCTAGCGTGCTAAACTTATATTCTACTCAAACTTGAAATGAGTAGCTATTTTAAAACTTATACTTGATTGAAACTCATTTATAAATATAAAGTTTTTATATAAATGTATCAATATTTGAAAATATGTTATTCGTTGCCCTCCTTTTTTATAAAAAAAAAATCTGTTTGATTTAATTATTTGTAACAGTTATTAGTAATTAATTATTATTGATAATTATTAGTTAATAACTAATAGTAAAAAATTGATTATTGCAAATGTTTAGTAAAATTATTATTAACAGTTAGTTGTTAATATATTTAATAACTATTAAGGATATATATTAATATTTATTTTTTATTTAAATATTATTTTTAATAAGATAATTTAATTTTTATATTTAAATAAATATTAATTATTTTATAACTTCAAATAATTAAACATATTTGATATAACTGTTGAAAATTAAAAAATAACATCTACATT
Organism: Aleurites moluccanus; assembly: GCA_948193065.1. Lineage (NCBI taxonomy): Eukaryota > Viridiplantae > Streptophyta > Magnoliopsida > Malpighiales > Euphorbiaceae > Aleurites > Aleurites moluccanus. The sequence continues at coordinate 13,537 of CANXYC011009521.1, read as the reverse complement.
AAAAAAAAATTATTAAATATCCACAAACTCAATTAGCATTTTTATTAGTTATATCCTTCTCAAACCGATTAATAATTCTTCATTTGCTATTCAAAATATGATTAATATTGGTATTATTTGTATCCATTAGTACTAACTATTATTGATATAAAAGCGAGGTCAAATACACTTATAATAAATTTATTCACGTAGATATTTCAGTTTATTGAATTTAAAATTTATTTATTATTAATTTTAATATATAAAAAAATATACATATTAAATTGAAATAATAAAAGAAATAAGAAAATGAAAATGGATTAAATTGAAGTCAATGATTTTAAAAACCTAGTTTAGTATTGTAATGGTGTGTAGCAACATTGAAATATATGCAATAAGAAAAAGTAAAAATAATAATATAAATATGAAATCAAATCAGAACTTGGTAAAAAATAAAAACTTACTGGTGTTTCGAAACTAGAAAGATAAGGCAGTCAGTGAACAATAATTGAAGATAGATAAATAAAAAATAAAAAAAGAACTATATAACTTAAAAAATTAAATATCACATCAAAACAAAAACTGACCCTTTATGACAAAGGGTTACACGTGCAAAGAAGATATGCACACGTGGGAATTTTTACAAGGAGGCAGAAAAACCACTGCTGCAGGAACTAGAACAAGAATAATAACAAGAAACAAGAAAAGCACATAGTTTTTAATATTTGAGAAGATTTAAATGATGAGAGCAAATATTTCCATTTGATAAAATAAATTATTTATTTATTTATATTTTAATATTATGTTAAAAATTAAAAATTCAAAAAATATAAAATTTAAAAATAAAATAAATGAGTAAAAAAAAAAAATATGACATAGTATTTATAATAAAATAAAACTCTATTAAAATTTATTTTTTTATTAATCTTATTTTTAAAATTAATTTATTTATATTATTTATAATTTGTTTATATTTTAATCTGTCAATCCAACACAAACAGCAGATGAATAACATTCTAGTTGATTAAGGCTGAAGTTGTGGGATCAAGACATCTCATAAATCCCGTTTAGTTTATTTATGGTCCAAATTAAATAAATTGATTTAAGTTTATTCAAATTTTTTTTTTAAATTTTTAAATTTATTTATTTAATATTATTTAAATTTTTAATTTTTTAATTGGTATGAAAAATCGTATTTATATTATATATAATATATCTTAAAAAAAATGCATTGGTGTCTGAAAAGTTAGAGACCAAATGAATTATTGTCTTTTTCTCTGAAAATGTCTAATGGTACTTTTGAAGAGGTTAGAAAGTCTCTGTTTTAGCTATTTATGGGCAAAATTACTATATCATATTTCATAGAATTAGATAATATAATGGGTATAGTCTTGAATTTTCAAGTACTAATTAGATTAGATTAAATAAATTTAGTAATAAAGACGACTAATGATGAGCTTTCCCCATCCCCTTCCAGGTTCCCAATGCGATTATCTAGTTGTTATTGTTTGGTCACGGTGACATCAAACAGACCAGAAAATATCCAAATCTCTTATTAAAAATACAAGCAAAAATGTTCATAAATGATTTTTGGCAAAATCGAAGCTATGACAAAAGTTTGAAGGGGTGCAGCAGGTTGAAGGAAGTATATACATTTGGAATGGGACCCTCTTTTTCTCTCTCTACAGAAAGAGGAGTTGAGGGGCTGCTGTGTTTTTTTACACAGTAGCTTTTCATGTGATCAATTTTTACTACTTAAAAAATTTTAAAAAAAAAATTTAAAAAAATTATATTTTGATAGTGTTTGATGTAATGAATCTATTGATATATTTTTCATTCTAAATAAAAATCATTTGGACTACTAAAAGTGCATTAGAAATTTTATATATTATATTTAACGGTCTAGATTTAACGCATTTATAATGCATTTTTAGCCATCTAAATGATTTTTGTTTAGAATGAAAAATATATCAATAAATTCATTATATCAAACACTATCAAAATATAATTTTTTAAAATTTTTTTAAAATTTTTTAAGTAGCAAAAATTGGCCATATAAGAGACTGCTGTGTAAAAAAACACAGCAGCCCCGCTCAACCCATAAAGAGGGAAATGCATTTACTTCCAATCTCTCTGCTAATGGTTAGTTTTTCAATTAATTAGGGTCGTTTAGTTTGGTCTGTTTCCTATAGAAAGTCAGGGCTTTTCAAAGTTTTTGACCAAAGCTCTGTGACTGTGTATGAGTATGTGTGAGTGTGTACAGTTGTTCTTCTCTCAGCAAAGTATAATACCTTACTGTTACACTGTGACCATAATAAATGAAATTATGATTCAAATAAATAAATAAATGAAAGGTTTGTCCATTGGTTTTTCCTATATATTGATTTTTTTTCCTGTGGGTAAACTGCAAAGAAAATATAATAATAAGAAGAAGAAGAAGAAGAAAAAGAAGGGGACAAAAGAAAGAAAGCTCTAGCTTTCCTTCTAATATATTTTATGTTTTTTGTATGTTTTTGGGTTAGCGTTTTAGGAGATGGATAAGTGCAGTCTCAAGACATTCCTTACATGGAAATGTGCTCTTGCTTTTAACTGGTCCAATTAGGGTTTATTTAGACTGTATATCTCTTTGATAACTACTCTTTGATCTGACTTATCATATCGATCTCTTCAATCAAAGTTTTTGACTTTTGAGTCTTTTTTTCCCCTCCTTTAATATTAATGAGTTTCATACGGTAAATATTATTAATTAATAATCCTAATTATATGATTCCTTCAATTTTTTTATATATATATAATTTTAAATAATTTTTTTTTTAATAAATCATTCTTAAATTTTAAAATTATATTTATTAATTTTTTTTAATTTTATTTTTAATTAAAAATTAAATTTATATTTTTAATTAATTTTATAATAAGTGAAATTATATAATAAATAAAATTATATTAATCATTTTATATTAAAATTAAAATATAATAATTAATTTATTAATCTTTATACTTTCTTTCAAAATGATTTATATAAAAAAATGAAAAAAATAATAAGATAAATCCTTTTGATTTATTGAAAAATGAATTGGTTAAAAATTAGCACTAGATATGATATTTTAATAATAAATATCATGTAAATATAGACTAATTAAAAGCGTATTTTCTTCTTAATTATAAATTTACAATCCTTTTTTTTTCCTATAAAAAAAAAGTAATAAGTGTTAGACTTGTTGAAGCTCATAACCAAAAACATGTACTTAAATCATAACTAAACACATGTACTTAAATCATAACCACATAAATAAATAAATAACTGAAGTATAATTTATTAACTTTCATGAGTTTCTTCAAAACTTGCATAAAAATAGGACTGGTTGATAATATTAGAATTTTGTTTTAGAATAGTATAGTAAATATATATATAAATATGTGTGGGGAAAGAGAGAGTCCATGACAGAGATAGAAAGAACACAAGTGGATTGAATGGGGGATTATAAGATGACAATGATAAGGCAGATCTATTGTATTTTTATTTGTACTGTTATAATTAGTTTATGAAAGAAAATGCATATTTTCATTTACATAATCTCATTCAAATTCATTTTCCATTCGAAAGAAATTTAACATTTAAAATCATCGCATGAAATATCGACGTCATTCTTAAATTTTTTATTTATGAAAAAATTGAACAACTAATTTAGAAATAAAAAAATTAAATTTTATGTTTAAAATGTGAAAACTAATTTTTTATTTTTAATATATGAAGATTATTTTTTTAACAAAAATAGGTTCAATGAACTAAAAATAAAATCTCAAAAGTTAAATTTGATCAAAAAGTATTGGAGGGATGTAATTGGAGTTTTCTCAAAATTTCAGGGATCAATTTGATCTTTTAAGCCAATTATAGAATATATAGATGAGTAGCGTTTTGTTTGGTTATTGTATATTGCAAGGTCAACTTCAGGTGGTTAACCTGAAACACAGGTTAAACTTATATGTATAAGCTCTCAATTTTTCTGGCTTTGAAAAGAAAGTTGGCTATGGCTGTTTAACCTCAACCTAGCAACTCTTTTACATTTTAGTCTTTATTGTCAAATATTGAGAGAGACAAGACAGCCTAAGAACCTTCAACAGTGTCACACTGCCCCCTCTCTCTCCCACGTGCGATAATATGTGTTTAATAACTCACTATTTTATACACATAAATTTATGATTGAAATTAAAAAAAATTAAATTAATTGAATTTCAACTATAAATTTTAAAATTCCATTTTAAAATAATTATTTCTAAATACTTATTATATATATATATCCCATGACAACATATATAATATCACGTAATTACAGAATAATAAATTTTCACTTAATAATATTAAAATTAAAAATAATAAATTTAAACCTTTAAATTTATAATAAAAATATATATTTATATTTATAATTATTTTATCAGAAGATATTATATATAAAGCATAATATAAATATCAATATAAATATTGAGAAGAAATTAAATATTGTAATTTATTATGAGTAGAAAATAAATATAAATAAATTAAATTTCTCACACATAATTATGAGGATGAGATATGAGATTAAGAGGTTTCAGAGTCTAGCTTCTATGATAAAAAAATAATAATTATTAACAAATAATATTATGAAATTTTAATAACAATAATATTATTAAAAGTTTAAGTTACATGTTAATAATAAATTTTTTTATGAGGCTCATATTTTATATTTTTAACATATTTTTAATAAAAATATTATTATTAAATTAAAATAAAATATAATTTAAATTATAAAATATAATAATTAAATTAGAATATTTAAAAAGGGTTTATTTTAGGACGAGTAACAAATCATTAACTATATGTATATTATATTAAGGAACAGAATAATAAACAATAAATAAAGGTCTCAGTCAGCGTTGTTAACAGCTAAATTTAAACCTCTATTCTCTTCTCTTTTCTATCCATTCTTTTCTGTCTCTCTCTCTCTCTCTCACTGTGTATGGAGTCAGTAGTACTAAGTTGAAAGAGAGGGAGAAAGAGCATAGCTGTGTAAGCCATGTAGCTAGGTCTCTGTTAAAAGCAAATACTCCTTTACAAATTTTGCTGTTATAAGTTTTCTCTCCATCCAAATCTCCCCTCTTCAATTCACTTCTGTTTTTCTTTTTTTGAAGTTACAGAGAGAGTATGACTTTGTAGCAGTTTTATAACAGCATCTGTCAGAGAAATTAAGAAATTGATATTTTTAATTGAGGGAATTATATTAAAGTGATGATGGGTAGTGGTAAGTGTGTTATATATGCGTCTTCATTAGACAACCACCCAAATGGCTTTACTACTTGTTGCTTCCCTTCATCTTCTTCTTCGTCTTCCTCTCCTTCACCTTCCACTTCTTTTACTACTACTGGTACCGGTATGTTTCTTGCTGATATTGCTTCTCTTTCTCTTACTCCTAATTTTGAAGTGGCACCACATCATCATCCTCCTCCTGTAATTTCTTCTTCTTCTTCTTCTTCTTGGGGTTTTCCTTTTTTAGAAGGTAACATGAGTTCTGATCATGAATGTAGTGATGGGTTTGAAGATAACAACGATAACAACCTTAATAATAATAATAATAATAATGAAAATAAGATCAGTGGGAATAAGGAAACTGACAGTGGCCAGTCAAAGCTATGTGCAAGAGGCCATTGGAGACCTGCTGAAGATAAAAAACTTAAAGATCTTGTTGCTTTTTATGGTCCTCAAAACTGGAACCTTATAGCTGAGAAGTTAGAGGGTAGATCAGGTATACAAACTTTACATTATTTTTGTTAATAATTTCGATTTTCTTATTGTTATTTTTTAATTATTAATTTTATTTAATGAAGGTAAAAGCTGTAGATTGAGATGGTTTAATCAGTTGGATCCAAGAATAAGTAGAAGGGCTTTCACTGAAGAAGAAGAAGAAAGACTAATGCAAGCTCATAGACTTTATGGTAACAAATGGGCAATGATAGCTAGGCTTTTCCCTGGAAGAACTGATAATGCTGTAAAAAATCATTGGCATGTTATAATGGCTAGAAAGTATAGAGAACAATCTAGTGCTTATAGAAGGAGGAAGCTAACTCAATCAGCAGTTTACAGAAGAGATCCAAAACCACCATCGCCGCCGCCGCTGCCGCCGCCGCCATATTGTCTTAATGTCCCCAATGCTGGAGGGCTAACCAATTTATCTCCTTACCCAGTTGGAACTTTTAATGGTAGTGGGGTTGATTATGGTTTAAATGTATCAGGATCACTACCACACGTTAGCAGTACTAGAGTAGAAGCAGCCTCAAGCATTCAGGTCCCTCTCACAGGGTTTTTTGCACAACAGACACCTTTTGATTTCTTTCCTGGTGTGGATCCCGTTCCTCTTTCACCATCTTCTATTATTATCATTATCATTATTATTGGGTTTTTATCCTTCTTCCTTGTAGGTTTCTTTTATTGAAAACTACTTGAGTTTAGATTATGATCCTTTGTTGGTTTATAGTCATGCAACTTGCTCATTTGTTACTTTTATTTAATATGGTATGGGTTTGTTTATTGAAAGTTTTAATTTTTTAAAATTTTCATGTATATTTGTGATTGGATTTGTATTTTGCAGGTGGGAAGAGCAATGACATGATGGGTACGTTGAGGCAGAGTAGATCTTGGGATAGGGCAAGTAATGAAGGGTTACCCAATATTTCTAATTTCCAAGACTCATACATAAAGGCAATGCAACAGTCAAACTATAATCAAAACCCTAGTTTCTCATCAGATTCGACAGCTTCGGCTTCAGCTTCAACAACAACGGCTCAAGTTTCAGTAGCTACTGAACCTTCACCTTCATCCCCATCATCAATGCCAGAGAACATAAGTAGCCATTTTGAGACCATCCCACCACCGTTCTTTGACTTTCTTGGAGTAGGAGCCATATGAGATAGAGATAAAAAGTTTATTATATATTATAATTATTATCATTTTTTAATTTTTGCAACAGCAGCAGCGGCAGCAGCTAGAGCAGAAAAACTGAAAAGGGTTGTATATCTTTTCCCGAAGATCATCAGAGAAGGGCTTAATGTGGATGTTCTCCAAGATTAATTGAGAGGGCCATTAGAGGTAAAAGAAAGAGGATTTTTAATTTGTTTCTGTTTGGGGAAATGAGGAGAAAAAAAGTCACTGCATATCAGTATTAATTCATGTCATGTCATGTAGTAACCCATCCTTCCTCGCATAACAAATAATAACAACTTAATTTCATTATGTTATTAATATTTGATCATTTTAATATATACTTTTTTAACATTTTATTTCTATTTTGGTAATACCTGATCACTTAAATATAAAGTTTTTTAACATATGTTCTTATTATTGAAATTCTTAATGTTTAAATGATAGCTTCAAATTGCATTTTTCATTTTGATACATTAGAAATATTTGAAGATTCACAAAGTTAATGGAACTAATGGTTATATATCAATAATGGATAAAGAAGCAAAACCCCATCAAAGCAACATTCCTCAACAACAGGATTATAGGAAGGGAGTGAATAGATAACAAATTAAAAATAAAGGAGTTTTGAATTAAGGTTGGTTTGGAAGGTAAGTCACTACATTAATGTTGGATGAGTTGAGCTATGATGTGTTTTTATCCTAATCATAGGCATCATAGAAGAAATAATGATGTTAATGTACATGGGTGGGTTGTTGAAAATGAAGATGATAAGAGGAATAAAGATATTAAAGACAAAAAAAACAAGGCACTGAAATTTTTATAATAATAATAATAATAATAATAATAATAAAAAGAAAACATCCTTTTCTCATGGGCCTGCAAAATTCAGGCACAAATTGTGGAAAGAGAGAAAAAAAAACCAGAGGAAAAAACCACCAAGTGGCATTGATGAGAGGAATTGTTGAAACATCTTTCTCCTAAATCCATCACCCACTCAGCAGAATCTTCTGTGAACTGCTCATGACACCTACATGCGTTTGCTATATATACCTGTTTGGTTGTGTTGTCTTTAATAAAAATTTAATTTATATGTTTCCTAGTTTCCTCTGTTTAGTTGCTACTGTTGTGCCTGATTCAAGAAATGTACACCAAGTAGACTTACATGGTTCTTTGGTGACTTGATCCACGCTCCAATCTTCTCTTTCGTCAACACGCCAATAATATTTGCCGTATTATTTCATGTGGGTGTAATAGCAAAATTACAATGAATAATGTAAAAATAGTATTATTGTTTTTATTTTAGGTAATACCATCTGCATATTCCAACAAAATTTTAAAATGTTAATTGATTGTTTTAGTATATAAAAAATAATTAAACCAAGAGTAAAGAATTTTTCATAATATTTTATTTTTTATTTTTTAATTATAAAAAAGACTTCAGTTAAAAAAAAAATTTGTTATAAGTAGGGTGGAAGCCGAACCATCCGAACTAATTAAATTGAATTAAACTGATTAAATCAAATCGAAATAGATAATTTTATAATTTATTTGATTTGATTTGATTTTAAAAATAAAATAAACCGAAAATTCAGTTTGATTCGCGGTTTGAGTATTTTTTTTTTCGGTTTCAAACCGAAATTATATATATAAATATTATTTTTTATCATTATTACAATTAAATATATTTTATTTTATTTTATTTTATATACAACTACATATTTTTTAATCTAATATTAATTTAAAAATTAAAAATTAAAAAAATATCATTAAATAAAGATAGATAAGAGTAATTTAAATATATATATATATATATATATACATATAAGTTTTGAGTATATTAATTAATGAAATAAATAAATTTTGAGTTGTAAAATATTTAATTATTTTTAAAAAAATTTTATTATTGATATTTTATAGGTGTTTTTTCTTAAATTTATAATAAAATAATAATATTTTATTAAAAAAAATAATTTAAAACCGACAAATCAAAAGTATTTAAATCGAATCAAATCAAATTAAAATTGAAGATTTGATTATAATGATAATTTGGTTTGAAAATTTTTTAAACTAAAAATATTAATTTAGTTTGATAATAAAATTTCAAATCAACCAAATCAAACAAATGCCACCCTAGAACAAGTTTTGGTATATATATATAAATAGGAAAATTCTTGTCAATATTAAGTTTACATCTTTTTTTTTCTGTCAATTAAATGTATTATGAATTTTTTATTCACTTTAAGAATGTGAAAAGGGAGATTTCTCAAATTTAATTCTAACAAATTGCAAAATTATTATTAATTTAGTAGAGATATTAAAAATAATATGACTACTCCCTGCTATTCAATAAATTATTTAATACTTGTTATAGTTTATTTTGGAACAATTAAATTTGAAGTATAATTCATTTTCATTTATTTTATTTTTGGAATGACAATTTAAACATGAAATTCAATTCAATTTAATATTTTTATATTTGGATAAAATTTTAATTGAATTATTTTTTTTATTTTCTAAAATATTCTTAATATAATAAATATAATGTAAAAATAATTATACTTTATATTTATAATGTAAATTTAAATTTATAAAATAAAAAATAATTGAAAAAAGAAACAAGTAAAAAAGGTGAAAGGAGAAAAATGTTAGAGAGAAAGTGCATGAGAGAAAAAGAAAAAAGGAGAGAGAAAGAGTATGAGAAATGATGAAAGAAATAAATATTTTTGTCAATAATATTTATTTCATTAGTTTTTGAGAAATTTCACCTTATTTTAATAAAATATGATAGTTATATTTTATTTCGTAAGATTAAATTCGTATAATTGAAATTAATATTTTAAATATAAAATTTTTAAAAATTTAAAATTTAAAATAAATTTTATGAAATTCATTTATTTTTAACTTTTCATTGAGTGGTTAAGATGTATTTTATTTAAAATTATAAAAAAAATGTGTATATGTGAGAAAAATGCAATACTTTAATATACACTATATGCATAAAATAATCTCCCTATAATTTCATATTCCAGTAAAGAAAAAAAAAAAAACTCTAATTTTCCAATGAAATTATGTGTAGTTTTTTGGTACTCTGCTTATAAATTCTAACCCAAAATAATCCAGGAATTTCCAGGGGCTCCTCAACAGGATAGGCCAGCCCAAAACAAATTATATTTTATTTGTACATTGGATATTATCTAGACCTATCAGAAATTTCCAGGGGCTCAACAAGCGGAAGAGTCCTATTACTCAATTTAAGTCTTAATTATATTTATAATTATAATAATACTATGTTTATTATTTATCATATTTATTCAATTTCAATGTTGAAAATACATTAGAATTAATTGTACGCCTGGAGATTAAGCAATTAACAACAATAATTAAAATGGCTAGTTTCAATTCTCCTAGAATTTATTATACTTCTACATTATTGAATAAGAGTGTGTGCATTCAGTATAGAAAAAAAAAATTAATTGAATAAGAGTAATTTTTTTATTAAATTATTTAATATCCAATTACTATCGATTAATCTATATTTAAGATTTCTTTCAAATGTTTTAATTTTCTTAATACTAATTACTACATTCACATTTCGAACTCGAAATCACTATATAATTCAAATAGTGTAATTTGCTATCTCATGAAACTGCAACCCCTCATATCCACTCTTAAAAATGAGATTATTTGGAGCCATTTGTGTAGATGAATGATTTCTTATCATGCAGATTTCATATAATAACATGAATGTAAGATGTATTATTTTTATTTTTATTCAATACAAATATCAATTTCCTTTTTATTATTAATTTAAGGTATTAATATTGATCTTTATTATTTTTTAAATTACACTAAATGCATTATTATATAAGATTGGAGAAAATATTAATATTTTTTAAGCGTACAAATTATCGAGTAAAATAATAATATAATTTTTTAATATCACTCAAGTTAAAATACATATCAAAGATTTAGTTATTGGGAGAAATAAAATATTTTCATTCAACTTAATAATTTATCTTTTAAAAAGAGAAACAGATAATATGAATAAAATTACATGCCGTTGATTTTATAAGCAATATATGTATTATAAAAGGGAGCAATTATTTAAATGCATGACATGTTCATCAGCAGCAAGGATCATCCTTCTACACTCCTCCGCTTGTATGTAAATCTTTGGCATCAATAAACCCATCTTTGTTCTCATAAAAAGCCTCAAATGCTTCTTTCACCTCCTTCAAGCTACATGGTTCTGCGTCAAACAATCTTGAGAGCTCATTTTCACCAAAACTCTCTTGAATAAGCCTCCATCGTAATAATCACCACTAAAAGAAAAATCTCTTAACTTTTTCCATTACAATCTGTAAATCTTCTTTGCTCAGTTCTAAATATTAATGAATGGAACTCTGTTGGTGATTGACTGGTTTATTAAGACTCAAATACCATGTGTAGAAAGAAAAATTTTAGGATTGACTGATCGAAGGTAGAAATGAAAGCTTGAGACAACAGTAAAGGACATTGTCTCCATATGGATAGTATTAGATTACATCTCTAGTCGTAGACTGTGTTTACCAGAGATTTTCTTGTGAGAAAAAGGGAAAAACCAATCCAATTTGGGGTATGGAAGGAAAAACAATTGAATGTGTAGTCTTTAAAAGGAAATTAGTTAGTGTTCTTGGGCCAAATTATCAAGGAAATTGTATTTGTGTGTGCAATTATTACACTCAGTGCAACTAATAATTTCCCCTTTTTAGGAGGCTTCAAAGATGAGTGAAGTTAGTTACTTCTGTTGAGGAAAATAATTGGGAAGGTGAGTGGTTGAGTGCCTAATTGTTTTCCAGGAAACATAGGGATGCTATAAAGGAAATCATTGCAATCCAGAAAAACAGTTCAGAGAATTTTCTTTTCAGCTAGGAAGGCTTCGAGTAATAACCTCGCAATTTTAAGTAGGGTGATTTTACCATTGAGCATTGACTAGCCAGCTATGTCGTTGTTGATGTGGTGACTCACTCTGCTTAACTTGGATATGTGACGCTGATGTATTATGATGAATCATTGGACCTTGTTAATGTGTCAGTTTATGTGTGTTGATTTGGTGAGAATCGGTAAAAATTTAACTAAAATTTAATAATTCCTCTGAAAAAAAAATAGTAATCATATTAAAAATATTATTAAAATTTAGTCACGTATGATATCATTTACCTGCAAAATAACCAATAAAGCATATAATTGATAAAAAAGGATAATTATTATTTAATTTTTTAAATTTGATCTGATTAATTAATTTGTCCATATTTTTTTAAGAAATTAATTAGTTTATTCTTGTGTTTTGAATTTATCAAATAAATTGATTATTCTGTCCAATTTTAATAGCAAAATCAAAGAAAATTAGATAAAAAAAAACATTCATTTGAACGATTCATAACACAAAAACAAACTAATTAGTTTTTCAAAATATAAGAACAAACTAATTAATTAAATCAAATATCAAAAATTAAATACTAATTTATTAAAAAAAAATACATATTGCGAAAACATTTGTCCATAAAGTCATAGTCATTAAAATTAAATTAAAATATTGCGAGTTTTGCTATTGAATAATGACACATATATGAAAGTTTTAAAGTTTACGAGCCAATTTGACCATATAAAATGTCAAAATTAAAGAAATAAGTTATTAGACTTATTTAGTTATGGGTTTGATATAAATTTAGTCTAATGAAAAATAACGCAATGAATCAAACTCATTACTTTTAACGATGACTAAAGACGTAATTTAACCACATTCTTTCATTTAGATCTCTGTTTTAACAATTTAAATTTTTTTATTTATTTTTAGTAATTTTAATTTTTTTATTTTTTTATAGGAAATCTATTTTAGAATGTCTTTTAAGATATTATTTTAGTATTATTTTATTTTTTCATTTATCTAAATATCTGATGATTTATTTCATTTTCAAAATAAATTAACTTATAAGACTTCTAAAATTTTCTATAAATTATTCTCTATATATAACCATATAAGTCTTAGGATCGTAGATAATTTTTGAATTGAATTAAAATAATATTTATCTTTAAAAATTATTTCTTCTAAATTTGATTTTCTTATTTAAATCAACAAATTTTGATTAGTCTGCTATGTAAGAAATTTTTATTTTTATTTTTTTTAAGAAATGGAAACTGCCATTAATTATATATATATATAGTGTTTTTGTTTTAACTGAATAATTTCCAATGTCAAATTAACAGGAAATATGCCTTTTCTACATAAAAAAAAAATTAATTGATGATTAATGGCAGAAATCTTACAACATCCGTCTAGTACCACTAACATGTAACATGTTCAATTAATAGTTAAAAAATTATATCGTGTAGACCTCCTGCCTCTATGCTAAAAGTACTCTTCAGGAAACATGCTTATAGCCCAAATACATCAAATGTTCTTTCATGTCAGGCCTTGTGATAATTGCATTTGCCAGTTTAACAACTTTGAAGCCGGGGGGGGGGGGGGGGGGGGGGGGGGGGGGGGGGGGGGGGGGGGGGGGGGGGGGGGGGGGGGGGGGGGGGGGGGGGGGGGGGGGGGGGGGGGGGGGGGGGGGGGGGGGGGGG
>CANXYC011009128.1:0-14597 GCA_948193065.1 Aleurites moluccanus | reverse complement strand
ATTTAACATCATTTATATTATCAATTTCCCAATTGAAACACAAAAATCAATTTCCCCCAATTTCCCCAAATCAATTCGGTCACTTTGCCATTTTCTCAACCAAAAATTAAATTCCACAATTCATGCATCCAAGGCAACATTCAAAGGTAAATAAATCACTAACCATCCAGAAATTTGAACTTACCTACTCAATTCCCTTGAATGGCCGAACCCTAACTCTTAAAGGACATAACCAAACTGAAATTGGAACTTAGTTGAAGAAATGGAGGAGATGAGATGGATATTTCTACCCCAAACCTCAAAAATTTACACAACTCTTGAATTTTTCCTTCAATGGTCGAACCAAAGGAGAAATTTTCTTCTTCAATGGAGGAGCTCACGGCTTTGGGTGAGGGAAAAACAAAAATGCAGATTTGTTTTGTTTAATTTAATAGTTAGTGGGATTTTGCCAAGTAATCTAGTACATCCAATCTCATAAAGTACACTTTAAGTCCTACACATGCATCCTTAGGATTAGAAAGTACCAATACCTTGATTCATTGAATCAAGATGAGTAAAAGTGTCACTTACTCCTCCCTCTTACTCTTTTACTCCAATTGGGTCCTTATAAATTACCAATTAAATCCCTATTTTTTATTTCCTTTTGTAATTAAGTCCTATTATTTTTGTAACCCAATTTGGCTATTTTATCTTATTTATTTATTTTATTATCATTATTTTATTTTTCTCAAATAATTAATTAACAATTAATCACACATGTAAACACGTCAAATTAATTCCAATTAAATAAACAAAAATTCTTGAAGGTCCTTAACAATACTAGGCTCGGTTAAGACTTGGTGTTATATTCCACCCCCTTCAAATAAATTCGTCCTCGAATTTAATAATTAGCAAGGTTAAAAATTAAATATCTGAGTCACTGAAGAGCTGAGGGTACTTTTTCCTCATCTCCGACTCACTCTCCCAAGTACACTCCTCTAACTTTCTGTTACGCCACAGAACCTTTACCACCAGAATCTCTTTGTTACGAAGTTGATGAATCTGTCGATCTACTATCTCCACTAGGATCTCCTCATATGACAATTCCTCATCAATTTCAATGTCCTGAGGCTGAAGGATATGTGAAGGGTCTGACACATATTTCCTTAGCAAAGATTTGTGGAATACCGGGTGCACATGGCACAAATTCGGCTGGAGGGCCAACCGATAAGATACATTACCAATCCGATCAAGAATCTCTTATAAACCGAGGGGACAACTTTCCTTTCCTCCCAAATCTCATCACCCCTCTCATAGGTGATATTTTCAAAAATACATGATCACCCACAGAGAACTGAATATCTCTCATCTTTGGATCCGCATAGCTTTTCTGACGATAGAAAACTGTTCTAATTCTGTCCTTAATCAAAGGAACTTTCTCAATCATCTCCCGAATCAAATCCGGCCCCTCTAACTATTTCTTACCAGGTTCCACCCAACACACGGGTGATCTACATTTTCGTCCATACAACGCCTCATATGGTGCCATGCCAATGGTGGAGTGGTAGCTGTTATTATAAGCAAACTCTATCAGTGGAAGATACTGATCCCAACTACCTTTAAAGTCCAGAACACAGAGATGTAACGTATCTTCCAATGTTTGAATTGTATGCTCTGACTGACTATCTATCTGAGGGTGAAAAGCTGTACTAAAATGCAACTGTGTACCCAGTACTTCCTGAAATTTCTGCCAGAAATGGGATGTGAACTTAGTACCCCTGTCCGAAATAATCACTGTCGGAACACTATACAATCGCACAATTTTGTCAATGTACAACTGAGCATACTGTGCAGCAGTATAGGTAGTCTTCACCTCTAAAAAGTGAGCCGACTTTGTCAAACGGTCTACTATTACCCATACTGAATCATAACCCCTCCGAGATCTTGGTAATCCCACCACAAAATCTATGGTAACCTGCTCCCATTTCCATTCTGGTAACTCTATCTCTTGTAGTAAACCAGAGGGCTTCTGATGTTCAAATTTCACCTGTTGACAAACAGGTGGATACATATTGAGCAACATCGTCCTTCATATTCGGCCACCAGTAATGAGCTTTCAAATCATGGTACATTTTTTTTGTACCAGGGTGCACTGTATAAGGAGAGTAATGTATCTCTCGCATAACTTGCTCCCGAAGCCCCTTCACATCCGGTACACATAATTGCCCTTTACATTTCAATACCCCTCCATCATCTATGAAATCTGGAGCTTTCCCCTCTAGTAACAACTTTCTAATCCGAACTAACTGCAGATTAGCATTCTGAGAGCTTTTGATCTCATCAAGTAACAATGGTCTCACCTGAAATTATGCCACTAGTACAGACTGCTGCCCTCTAGTCTCCAAATCAAACTGTAGACCCATAGCAAATAATTCTCGAAGATCCTATACCAAAGACGTCTCTGTAGCCGATACATGTGACAAACTTCCCATCAACTTACGGCTCCAAAGCATCTGCCACTATATTTGCTTTCCCCGGGTGATAGAATATTTGACAATCATAATCTTTCAATAGCTCTACCCACCGCCTCTGCTGCAGGTTTAACTCTTTCTGCTGTAAGAGATATTGGAGACTTTTATGGTCAGTGTATATTTCACATTTCACCCCATAGAGATAGTGTCTCCATATCTTCAAAGCAAAAATAACCGCTGTTAACTCTAAGTCATGGGTGGGATAGTTCACCTCGTGCTTCTTTAGCTGTCGAGATGCATATGCAATCACCTTCCCATCTTGCATCAATACACATCCCAAACCAATTCTGGAAGCATCATAATAAATGGAGAACATACCAGTCTCAATAGGTAGTGCCAAAACTGGAGCACTCGTAAGACAACTCTTCAAAGTCTGAAAACTCATCTCACACCTATCATCCCACTGGAACTTTACATCTTTTCTGGTTAGCTTCGTTAGAGGAGAAGCAACTTTGGAAAAATCCTTTACAAATCGACGGTAGTATCCTGCCAAACCAAGGAAACTATGCACTTCCGTCACTGTGGTAGGGCGTGGCCAATTTGCAACCGCTTCAACTTTTTGTAGGTCGACTTTAAGACCATCCTTCCCAATAACATGTCCCAAAAAGGTCACCTCATTTAGCCAGAATTCACATTTAGAAAGCTTTGCATAAAGCTGATTCTCCCTCAAAGTCTGCAATGTGATTCTGAGGTGCTCCTCATGCTCTTCTCTGCTTTTTGAGTACACCAATATATCATCAATAAAAACAATGATGAACTGATCAAGATAGGGTCGGAATACCCGATTCATCAAATCCATGAAAGCCGCAGGAGCATTTATTAACCCAAATGGCAGCACCAAGAACTCATAATGGCCATATCGGGTTCTAAAAGCAGTTTTCTGAATATGCTCCACTTTAATCTGCAACTGGTAATACCCTGATCTCAAATCAATTTTTGAAAAGTAGCAAGCTCCCTGCAATTGATCAAAGAGATCATCAATCCTGGGTAACAGGTATTTGTTCTTTACGGTCACTTTGTTCAACTATCTATAATCGATACACATCCAAAGTGACCCATCCTTCTTCTTAACAAATAAAACTAGAGCTCCCCAGGGTGAGATGCTAGGGTGAATAAACCCCTTTTCAAGGAGTTCCTACAACTGCACTTTTAGCTCTTTCAATTCAGGTGGAGCCATACGATACGATGCAATAGAAATCGGATCAGTACCTAGGTATACATCAATCTCAAACTCTATCTCCTTTTCAGGAGGTAACCCTGGTAGATCATCTGAAAACACATCCGAAAATTCCCTTACAATAGGAATATCATCCAATGCAATTGGTGCTTTAGTAGTATCAACTACTGCAGCCAAAAATGCCTCACATCCCATTTGAATTAATTGACTCGCCTCAATCACGGATATCAAACCCGATGCACATCTATTTACTTCCCCCTAGAAGCTAAAGGTCTCCCGATCACTAAGCCTGAAATCTATACGCTTCATAAAATAATCAATCACAGCTTTATGGGCTGTCAACCAATCCATGCCTAGAATGACATCAAACTCAAGCATAGGCAATTCAATCAAATCAGCATATAACACATGATCACATATAGTCAAAGCACAATGCTCATATTGAAAACCCACAATGATATTTCCCCCTACGGGTGTAGCAACATCCAATGGCATCGGTGATGGTTTTCTATCAATCCCCAATCTCTCAGCATATACAGGTGAAACAAATGAGTGTGTGGCACCCGAATCAAATATCACATTAGCAATATCAAGCTGAATAGAAACCATACCAATAACTGTGTCATGAGAACTCTGGGCTTGCTATGGGGTTATAGCAAAAACTCTCCCCTGACCCCTGCCAGCAGCTGACTGGCCTGATGTCTGACTTGCACCTGATGGTCTACCCCTATCGGTCCCCCTCTGCCCATCTGAACTGTCGGCTGAGATCCTATACTACCTGCTGGCTGCGGAGTCCACATAGGACAATCTCTATAGAAGTGGCCAAACTGTCCACACCAGAGACATGCTCCTAATCTCATCCGGCACTCTCCAACGTGCCTCCTTCCATAATGTCTACAAAAAGGTGGCTCTGAGGTCATCTGTCGGGGCCTACTAGAGCCCTGTGAATAAACAGGAGCAGCAAATCTCCTTCCCTGCTCCATATACTGGGGTTTCCCCTGTCTTTGAGATGAAACTAAATGTCCTGACCTGGGAGGTAATCGTACTGACTGCTGCTGAGAAGATCCCTCCCCAAGTCTCTGAAACTCATCACCTCTACCCTCTTCCTTTGGTCTTTCATAGATCTCTCCTCTCTATACTTTGCTTTCATCTGGGCAGCTTTATCAATAACCTTACCTAAAGAAGTAAATTCCACAGCTAGGAGGGCATTAAACAATGGAGTATGCAACCCTCTCCTAAATTTGTCAATCAGGTCTACCTCAGTCTGGGCTATCCTTCTCGCATACTTGCTCAAACGCCTAAACTCCCTGACATACTCGGGAACACTAAGATTGCCCCGACTCAACTGCTCAAATTTAACAATGTTCCCTGATCAAAGCCCTTTGGTCAAGAACTCATCCGTCAACCACTGTTTAAACTCGGCTTAAGTCATTGGGTCATCACTATGGATATTCTCATCTATGTGCTCATCAAACCAAGTAGAAGCATCTTTTTGTAATAATAAACCCACCAGCTCTATTATTCTAGCATCAAAACAGGGTAGCTTTCTAACAACCTTATCCACCTCCTCTATAAAATCACTAGGATCCATACCATATTCCCCCGCATATGTGGGCAACTGAAACCTCCTAGACTCTGACATAGTCAGCCCATCCTAGGGTATAATCCGGCGACCCCTCTTCCTCAAATGATCAACTGGCACTGGGGGTGCCTCAGGCCATATTTCATGCTGAATGGATGGTGGAGAAAGCCGTTGCACTGGCGCAGGCTGTGCTGCCAAATGAGTTTGTAATATCTGCAACATTTCCCTCCTAAACTCCTGCATCTCCTGCCTCCAGGGTGTATCCCCCGCCACAAAGGATTCAGTGCGCCTACGACTCCTAGATGGTTCAGTCACTTGCACTGAGGCATTAGAGGCAACTTCCGCCTCCCCACTTAACTCCCTATAATCCCTCTTAATCGCAGGAAAATCCGGTCCCGTAGTGTTCTGAGACATCCTCACACACTATAAGAAAACACATAATCAAATCAGAAAGAGTAATTTCATATCGGTACGCAGAATATAAACAATGATGATGATTGTACTTTGACGATATACAAACACCTATGCTCCATAGTACAAGGGTTATACATATATAGCATGCTTACAATATAAAGCAATCAAAACCTTTGGCTCTGATACCACCTTTATCACGACCCAAACCAGGGAGCCACGACAGTCCAAGGGTATGGGATCCGCCCAAGGCTACCAATACTATGATGAACCCCTAATACAACATATCTAATACACATAACTTAATTCATTCTAAAAGCTCATATATCATCCTAGTTCATTCATATTATACTATATTATTCCTTATGTCAACTCTCATACATACACATTACGCCAATGACCTGCCGAAAATCCGGCAAAGTTTCCTTGTATTTTCAACATGCCAATTTACCAATTTATCAATTAAGCACTTCCAATATCATTTCCCAACTTAACTTCATCTCTACCACATCAATTCATTCATACTTCTCAATTCACATCATAACCATTATCATATCATACCTGTTATAATATCCAAAATAGGCAACTAAACCAACATCCACATATAGATAATTATATACATACCAAATCTAATTACTCATACTTTAGATTACAGTACCATGGAGCAACTAGATAAATTTTTTGGAACAAAAGATTAATCCATAATATTTACATAGATGTGTCAAATGTCCACGGCAAAGAAAGATGAGCTTATGGAACGCGGACCTCACCAGCACCTGAAAAGATTTACAACTACGGGGGTGAGTATAAAATACTCAGTAAGTAATTATATACAAAAATGCATGAGAATTATATACCATTTAGGCTGAACCGAAACCTGAAAAGATTAGTAGCAATATAGCCAAAGATAGAACCAATAGTACTGAAAATATGTGGTACAAGTAATGAACTATATGTAAGTCATATGAAATGTTCAAAATATGGTGAAATATAATAACGTGTAGTATGAGTCACATTACATATGATACAACAGGTAAATAGGGCCAATATGTCCAATATGCACAATTGTGCTAACCAATGAATAAATAGCGCAATAGCGCGAAACCAATAGTTACGTAAAAGTGATTGACTCTTACGACTAGAGAATATAACTTCCCTCTCTAGCAAGGGTCAAATAGATACCAGTGTGCACACGGTTGACGGATAATCCCGCTACCCTGTCGTAGTAGCCCTGTTATGTTATCATATGCAAAAGTCTCATATAATGGATATAGGATCACAAATATAGCTCAATTTCACATATAACAACTCATTTTCATATCATATGTATCAAATAGGCATACTGGATAAAGTTAAGAAACGGGCCCGCTGGGGCCCAGTTTCGCTGACGCAACTAGCACGTCAAATTACGGGTCTGTTTTGGAAATTTTGAGGAGTTTCTAGTTTTCTATATTAGGAACACATTTAGATGGACTATTTGGTATCAATTTAAAGCTTAGGGATAGGGGAAAGGATTGGGTCAAGTATCGGGTTAAAACACTTTCTAGGCTTTGAGTTATAATGGTAGGAAGTTTTAAACAGTTTAGGTCAGTTCAGCGGGTCATTTTAGGTGCCAATTTGACTTTTCAAATAAAACTAGGGTTTTTAAGTATCCAATCAACTCAAATGCATATGTTATGCCATATAATGTATAAATGCAATAATTATATATAAAAACTTACTTCCAAAATGTAGCTAAGGCACGAAGCCTCAAGCTAGCCCGTCCACCCCCTAACAGTTGCGGCGACTGCCCGACTTGTCTCTTCCTCAGGAGGCTCGCCTATATTTATATATTTACTCTCCGTAAGGATTCATTCATCACAAATACACACAATACACATTAAATTCACAAATATTCACAACCAATGGTCACATTTCCTATCAAATGATAATTTTGCCCTTTTTGCACATATAGGCCATTCGGCCAAAGCCCATCTTTGGCTACTAATATTTAAACCTCAAATTCCTTGTACAATACATAAATTCATACACATATTAACATATTAAAACAAGTTTGGACTTACGTTCTAGCCTAGGTTTCATGCCAAAGCATTTTGAACTTTATAGGTCATAAAGACCTAAACACATTTCAAATTCATAACAAACATACCAATCTCTTCCTATATGCTACAATTACCTATCAATTAACCATATCGCATACACCTATCAATTACACACACATATTAACTCCCTAAATTTTAGCTCAATACCATTTGGCCCAAAGGGGCTAAATTACCCAAGCTCTATTTTTCTAATTCAACTTTACAATTCTACAATTAAACACACCAATTAAACAATTCTAAGCTTAATTACACAAATTCAAACCAAAATCCCTATGCTTGCCCTAATTAGGTTCGGTTTTGGGGGTTTTTCCCAAATCAACCATTAATTCTTCAATTAGACCTACAATTAACTAATTCAAGTCACCAATTACACACCTAAACAACCAATTCTACTAAAACTAAACAAATTCTCACTTTTCCCCAATTGTAGCATTCGGCCAAAGGGGGATTTTCTTCCCCCTCATGATTTCTTTCAATTTAAAGTTCCAAAGGTCAATTCACTATGCCAATTAAAGGTTTAAACACTCAATTACAGAATTCTTGAAGAAATTCCATACCAAAACCCTAATTCCCAATTCGGTTTCATGTTCATTCCAAAATTAAAATTCAATCTTAAATTCATCATTTAATTAACATTAATTACATCTATTTAACATCATTTATATTATCAATGTCCCAATTGAAACACAAAAATCAATTTCCCCCAATTTCCCCAACTCAATTCGGTCACTTTGCCATTTTCTCAACCAAAAATTAAATTCCATAATTCATGCATCCAAGGCAATATTCAAAGGTAAATAAATCACTAACCATCCATAAATTTGAACTTACCTACTCAATTCCCTTGAATGGACGAACCCTAACTCTTAAAGGACACAACCAAACTGAAATTGAAACTTAGTTGAAGAAATGGAGGAGATGAGATGGATATTTCTACCCCAAACCTAAAAAATTTACACAACTCTTGAATTTTTCCTTCAATGGTCGAACCAAAGAAGAAATTTTCTTCTTCAATGGAGGAGCTCACAGTTTTAGGTGAGGGAAAAACAAAAATGCAAATTTGTTTTGTTTAATTTAATAGTTAGTGGGGTTTTGCCAAGTAATCTAGTACATCCAATCTCATAAAGCACACTTTAAGTCCTACACATGCATCCTTAGGATTAGAAAGTACCAATGCCTTGATTCATTGAATCAAGATGAGTAAAAGTGTCACTTACTCCTCCCTTCTACTCTTTTACTCCAATTGGGTCCTTATAAATTACCAATTAAATCCCTACTTTTTATTTCCTTTTGTAATTAAGTCCTATTATTTTTATAACCCAATTTGGCTATTTTATTTTATTTATTTATTTTAATATCATTATTTTATTTTTCCCAAATAATTAATTAACAATCAATCACACATGTAAACACATCAAATTAATTTCAATTAAATAAACAAAAATTCTCGAAGGTCCTTAACAATACTAGGCTTGGTTAGGACTTGGTGTTACAGTACTATAAGAGGTTTGTGAAGGATTTCTCCTGGATTGCAGCTCCATTGACTAGATTGATACGGAAACAAGAGCGTTATGTATGGACTAATGAGTGTGATCGCAGTTTTCAAACCTTGAAATAATGCCTCACCGGTGCTCAAGTGTTGTCATTGCAAGTGGAGGGGGAGAAATTCATGGAGTACTGTGATGCTTCATGGATTGGTCTGGGATGTGTATTGATGTAGATTGGTAGGGTAATTGCTTATACTTCTCGTCAGTTAAAGAAGTATGAAGCAAATTATCTGACACATGATCTAGAGATGGCAACGGTGATATTTGTCTTGAAGATTTGGAGACACTATTTGTATGGATCGAAATGCGAGATATATAATGATCATAAGAGTTTATAGTATATATTTCGGCAAAAGTATTTGAATCTTAGGCAGCACAGATGGGTGGAGCTACTAAAGGATTATGACTGTGAGATCCTTTATCACCCGGGTAAGGCCAATATAGTGGCTGATGCATTGAGCAGGAAATCAACGGGTAGTCTAGCTCATATTGTAATTGGCAGGAGGCCATTGATCCGAGAGATGAGGGAGTTGGTAGATTTGGGAGCAGAGTTAGATTTTGGTTCCCAGGATCGGAACCAGGCTCTGATAGCCCAATTTCGAGCGAAGTCACTGTTACTTGATGATATTAAAGTGGCTCAGGACAGGGATCATTATCTATTGAAACTCTTGGGAGAGATACAAAATGGGAGGATGATAGAGTTCACAGTAGAGGATGGGTACTGAGATGTGGGAAGCGCATATGTGTACCAGATTTTGATGGGCTATGGGATCGGATTATGAGAGAGGCTCATTACTTAGCATACAGTGTACATCCAAGGATTTCCAAGATGTACCATGATTTGAGAGATGTGTATTGGTGGCCTGGTATGAAGAGAGACATAGCTCAGATGGTGTCTAAATGCTTAGCCTGTCAGCAGGTTAAGTTTGAGCATCAAAAGCCATCAAGGTTGCTTCAGGAGATAGAGTTGCCAGAGTGGAAATAAGAACAGGTTATTATAGATTTTGTAGTATGTCTACCGAGGACTACCAGGGGTTATGACTCCATATGGGTGATTGTAGACCATTTGACGAAGTCTGTTAATTTTCTGGAGGTTAAGACCAGTTATACGGCAGCTCATTATGCACAGTTGTATGTGGATAAGATTGTGCGACTTCATGGAGTTCCTTTGATGATTATTTCAGATAGGGGTACACAGTTTACTTCTCAGTTCTGGCAGAAGTTTCAGGAGGCTATGGGTACCCAATTACGATTTAGTACTGCTTTCCATCTGCAGACTGATGAGCAGTCGGAGAGGACAATCTAGACTTTGGAGGATATTCTCGGATTGTGTTCTGGGTTTCAAAGGTAACTGGGATTATTATCTGCCATTGATTGAGTTCTCCTATAACAACAACTTCCATTCTTCTATTGGTATGGCTCCATTTGAAGCACTATATGGTAGAAAATGTAGATCTCTAGTGTGTTAGGTTGAGCCGGGAGAGAAATAGCTAGAGGGGCTAGAGTTTATTAGAGAGACTATGGAAAAGGTTGCTATGATCAGAGATCGGATGAGGACTGCCTTCAGTAGGCAGAAGAGTTATGCTGATCCGAAGAGGAAGGATGTACATTTTGTAGTTGGTGATCATGTCTTCCTTAAGGTCTCACCGATGAGGGGTGCTATGAGATTTGGGAAGAAGGGAAAGTTATCACCAAGGTTTATAGGCCCGTTTGAGATTCTTGAGAAGATTGGTAATGTGGCCTATAGATTGGCTCTTCCACCAAGTATGAGCCACGTATATCCAGTTTTCCATATCTCTATGTTGCGGAAGTATGTGTCTGATCCATCGCACATTTTGGAGGTACAGGATCTGGATCTTAGTGAGGACTTGTCATATAAGGAGCTTTCAGTAGAGATCATTGATCGACAGGTCAGACAGTTACTGAATAAAGAGATCCCGATGATGAAAGTGCTTTGGAGGAATCAGTCCATGGAGGAGTGTACTTGGGAGAGTGAGCAGGAGATGAGGAGCAGATATCCATTCCTGTTCCAGTAGTGAGCTATGTATCTATTTAAATTCAATGACGAATTTAATTGAAGGGGAGAAGAATGTAATACCCTAGAAATGCATAATAGAATTTAGTGAATAAAATTCACAGTATATAGATTAAAATCATCGAAATGTCCAAAGATAATTTTAGAAACTCAGTTAGAGCGAAAACGAAAAAAATTTTCGGAAATCGTCAGTACCGATATCGCTGCTGTAAAAATAGCGAAACGGTTGACGGATGAATTTTTGAATTTGGATTGAGCATAAATGATAATATATATTCATGTGTGAATATAGTAAAAAGAAATATGAGAAAATATTAAAGAACACTGATAAAACGAGCAAAAGGGTACTTTCGATAAATAGTAGAAATTTGATAGTCCGAATTTCAGAACGACTCTGAAATTATTTTTATTAATTAGTATTAATAAAAATATGATGTTTAAACATTCACTTTGAATTCTAATTTCCGACGGAATTGTCGGAATAATTTGCTGAGTGAAAAAGGACCAAAAGCAAATTTCAGAAAATTGGAGGACCAAAGTGTAAATTGCCTATTTTGTCCTACTATATAAGGGTGACTTAGATAATTTTTTACTCAAATTTTCATATTTCTTCTCCTTCCTTGCCGTGACCATTTTTCTTCCTTTCCATTGATTTTTCCTTTCAAGTTTGTGAAGAGAAATTGATGGAAATCATAAACTAAAACCATACAAACATTAAACAACCAAAATTAACCATAAAAAGTGAAGAAAAATTGAAGAACAAGCAAAGGAAATTTTCGGCCAACTTAGAGTTTTTGAGGTAATTGATTGTTTGTTTGATTTTTTGGTTTAAATAGGTTAATTAGATGATAAAAGGATTGGGTAAATGGTTTAATTGCATCAATTGATGCATTAAACAATTTTCCCCAATTTTCTAACCTAAAGTTGAAGTTGTGAGTTTTGTTTTGGAGTATATGGATTAGGATGTGTGAATTGGCTTTAGAATAAGTTAATTGGGTATTAATCGATGTTTAATTGATATTCGTTTCATTGTAGAAAACTTGTTCAAAGAAAATCATCGATTTTGGCCTAAATCGAGGATTTGAGGAATCGGGTAGCAAATCCATTGCATTTGGTGATTTGGAGTATTAGGTGAGTCTAATATGCATCAAATTACTTGCCTAAATTGTTAGAATAAATTTTGGAATCCAATTGTGGAAAAGGGTCCTTGATTTGATACTTGATGTTCTAATGAGTTATTGATACTTGATTTGCTATCCATTCTATTGATTCTATTAATTGATTGATATTGAGTCCATTGAGCTAGAGGATGCCATTGTTGCATCATGGTATCCACTAATATGTTGTTTCTTGATATTGATCCTTATACGTCATGACAAAGCTACCAATCCGACAGGGTAGTTGGGAAATACTATCGGTCTTGTGCACATTGTATTATTGGTACCCTAGCTAGGAAGGGTTATGGTCCTGACCATAAGACCTGATCAGTCTTATGATACAGATATTAATATATTGGAGACCTATATGTTCACATATGGTCCATACGGATTATTGGAGATTGTATAATGTCATATAATCCATCCCTTTATCTGTTTTCCTTATTTTTATTGATCCTATGATATCTATACTGGCCTATTCTGGCGCCTTCTGTCCTTATTTTCTGTAATTGTTTATATTGAGTTTTGATATCATTGGGCCTTCCGTTAACCTTATATTTATTGGCGATGCATATAGATTCACTGAGTATCTTATATACTCACTCTCTTATTGTTTACCCATTTTAGGAGAGGAGTAGACTGCAGAATCCCGACGTCTGTCATCCGTGGATTTCTGCTTCAGTCATTGATGTATATATTTATTTTGCACTTTGGTATTTTGATGTTCATAATCTAGCTACTCCATGGGGTATGTATGGGTTAGCTAGGACATGAACAGTTGTATATCTATGATGATGATATATTATGAGATGTGATGATCATATTATAGGTTATATTAATTGTTACAGCCAATAGCACTAAATGACAGATTGAATGACAGAATGAATAGTAATTAAGAATAAATGAATAATTAATTGATGATTATAGATTACATTGTAATGATTGATGGGTTCTATGGGTGCTGGTCACCATTGGCATCACCCGTGCCCTAGGACCGTCGCGGTCCGTAAAAGCGGGTCGTGACAGGCACTAGTAGACTTAAGGTCACCGGAAACCCGTAGAACCTATGAATAGTCCATTTATCAATCATTTAATCAATATTAACTCATTAATCAATATTTAAATCCCATTTTTTACTTATAAATTTTACAGAAATTTGCCAGAGTTTTCTTTGTAATTTTAGTGCTATTGTCGACCCAAAACCAGATCTCTCAAAAATTACACAGCCTGCACTAAAATTATTTTACACTCTCAATAATTTGCCAACTTTATACCATCAACTTTACAGTTCAATAGTCATACATAGCATTTCTAAATCTTTTTCAAAACATGTAAATTTCATTTTATCATTTACCTCTATTACTATCTTTATTACTTTATTATCATTGACATTATCAATCATTATGCATTACACATTACATTTTGAATGTCACTGTAACATTAAATAATTCACTGTTCATACATCATTATAATACTTAATCATCTAATTATATACAGTACCATGGAACTCTAAGAATTGTCACTAATGACCTTTAACAAATATAATTCTACCTCGATGTACTTGACATCCTAAGTCGGAAAAGAAATTGACTTGGAATCATCTTCCTCTATCTCATCCCTGTAAAAATTATAAACCACTAATTTGGTGAGTATCAAAATAATCAATGAGCATGCATACATCATTATATATAAGATATAAGCATATGATAATAAAAGATATCAACAGTAAGCAATAAGGTATAAGTTTAGAATCAATGAACAGGTAAACAATACTCGTATCGTGTAGATAAGACAGATAAAGAGATGGACTATATGTAAACATACAGTCTCCAATAGTATCAGTATGGACTATATGCGAACATATAATCTCTAGTAATATCAGTATCACATTAGTATCAGTAAGCATAAGGCTGATCAGACCCTATGGCCAGGACAATAACCCCTCCCAACTAGGGTATCAGTAATATAATGTGCACATCGCCGACAGTATATTCCCACTACCCTGTCGAAGCGGTAGCTCTGTCAAATGCACATGTAAATAGGCCAATAGAAATCAATAACAATACCAAGTATGCA
>CANXYC011009122.1:0-18795 GCA_948193065.1 Aleurites moluccanus | reverse complement strand
TATATATATATATATATATATATGACAGGTATTACATAACAACTTTTGAAAAGATCTAAAGTAATTATTCCATTGATCTTGCAAATATTCCTCATTCTCTTTGTATTTGAACATTTTGTGCTTATAGTTTATATTTTTAGTGTTCATTTTAGCTTTTGCTAATATGAGCTATTTGTGCTTAAACTTGTATTCTTCAAATAGCATTGTAAAGTCTTAAGATAGACTTAAAAAATCTTTAGTCTTCGAGAAGAAAAACTTGGGTGGGTAGTATCCTATTATAGAGAGGACGAAATCCCGGAGAAACTATTGTATCAAGTTGGGTTACGAATCTTTGGACAGTGGAAACTCAATATTGGGTTGATATTAAAAGAAGTAGACGTAGGAGAGGCTTGAGCTCCGACCCACTATAAAATTGGCTAAGCAATCTCTGTCTCTGTCTCTGTCTCTTTATTGCTTTGCTTATATTTATTTTGGTTTATATTGCATTCAAGCTAAATATTGCATAAAATTCTATAAATTCCTACTCATCCCCTCGAGGAATATTGCCATAGTGGGATAATAATTGGCATAAGAGTTTATGCTCTATTTTATATAAAATCTCGTTATTTTTAGAGCTTACGATCTATTTTTATAGTAGGAACTTCTACTTCTACTTCCATTTTTTATGAAGGACAATGCTCAAAAAGACCATCACTATTTCGTGGAGTCGATTACAACCAATGAAAAGTTAGAAATGAGAGTTTACATATATTCTAAAGGATGTGAGCTTTGGAAAGTTATGGTGGAGAATTCTTCTACTTCAAAAGAATATTGAGCTTATACAGCTAAGGATAAAAGAAAATTAACAAAAAATTTCAAAGCCATGGGTTTTTTATTTTGCTCTCTTGATGCAACCGAATCTAATCGAGTGTCGGCTTGTGACTCAGCAAAAAAAATTTAGAATGTGCTAAAAGTGACTCATGAAGGCACAAACCATGTTAAAGACACGAAGATAAATATGCTTGTACCAAGTTTTGAAAATTTTACTATGAAAAAAGATGAAACCATTAGTGAATGTATAAAAGATTTACTACTATATTGAATGATTTGAAAGGGTTTGACAAAGTATTTACTAAAAAAAAGTTTATTATAAAGCTTTTGAGATCTTTACCAACAAAGTTTGATGCTAAATTTGATGTTATTGAAGAGTCAAACCTAAGCTCCTTAACTCTTAAAGATTTAATTGAAAATCTTAAGACTTTCGAGTTAAAGCTTAATAATAGAGAAGTTACAAGAGAAAAGGAAGAAGAAAATTCTTCCAAGAAGGAAAAAAAGAATTTCTTTGAAAGTTATTGTTAAGAACAATGATGAATCTTCTAGTGAAGAAGACAAATATGATGAAATTGCTCTTCCTACTATAAAATTTGGAAAATTCTTGTCAAAGGATAAATTCACAAGAAATTTTTTTAGAGAAAATAAGAAGATAGAGGGCAAAAATAATGAAATTATTTCCTTTGAATATAAGAAGCCCAAACACATGAAGATAAATTGTCCAAATATCAAATATAAAAAGAAAAATGAGAAGAAAGAAAAGAGATTTAGGTTTTACGCTTACCATCATAAAGATTAAGGTATCAAAAAGCCATCGTAAAAGAAAAAGGGTCAAGGGAGAGAAATCAATTTATCTCTAAGGTTTACAACATGTCAATTATTTTAAATCTATCAGATATATTTTACATGATTTATTGTAAGAATTAAATATGTTCAAAATCCTGCAACTAACAAATTGATTGGGGTAATTGAATTATTTTCCTTTAAAATATTTTTACATCTTCATCATATTTTGTTTAGGAGTATGTAAGGATGATCAACCTTCTCTTTCTGGCTGTGGAACCTGCAAGGTTCTGCTGTTAATTATTTCTTTGATTGTCGCATTTAAATTGTTGATGGTATCTGCCAAAATTCTGTAGAATGAGGATCTGTTGTTCTTTGGCCATTGAGAGCCTGTGACAACACTAACAGATAGTGAGTAACATCGTTAACATGATCCTGATCTTTATGATCCTCTGGTTGTTCTTTGTTATCTGCTACACTCCTTAGAGGAATATCCTCTGACAAAAATCTTCTCCTTCAACAACTGAGATTGCCTTTTGTTCAAATGACTTTTCTTTCCTTCTATTTTTGTGTAATGATTAAATTGTTGATTGAATTTTCCAAATTATAGCAGATATTCCTCGTTTGATTCATTTAGTAGTTCACTATCCTCGTCTAAATATTCTCAAAGGATAATCAACATTCTCTCCTTATGGCAAAGGAACTATTAACAGGGTACTGATCTCCCTGATCAATCTGTTGTTCTTTTTTATATGTTGTGTTCCTAGCAGGAATATTTTCAAGTCCGGGGATGCTAGTCTAATCGCCATCTTGCACAATTTGTGCATTCATGTCTGATCGTGATTTTATGGGTTCAATTATCAAAGAAACATCATAGCTAGGCCGTCTTCTTTGTTTTTTTTTACTTGGTTCAAATTTAATTGGTCTTGAACTGATCTTGTAACTCCCTGCTTAATTGGAATGTTCTCTATGTTGTCCACGTCTCTTGGAAGGATGTCCCCAAGGGTGGCATACCATTGAGGTCATCGTCTCCATCAACACGCCTGTTCAAATTAAGCCGTAGTTATAAAGGATCCATTGTGATTTGTATTGCCATTCACCTAGATCCACGCTCACCACACTAATTGATAAGTAATTATCAATAAATTTATTTGGTATTCTAATCTATTAATATAGAAAAAGACAAAAAAGTCATATTGGCTAAAGTATATCATTACTCATTGATTGAATGTATGAGATAAGTTCTTACATCCAGTATACAAGAAATTTCGATATATGTTTCCCTTTGGAAACCTTTCACAACATCCTAGCTAATAGAACTTAATATCCTATTTTCTTGGGTCTTAAATTCAATTAGGATTTACATTGTTAAATATATAAATAGATATTTTAATTGTGGTTATCAAAATAATTTTTTTCTTTTTAATTTTGCAGTGATTTAGTTGATTTATTTATAGTTTAAGTTATTTACTTTTAACATTAACTTGCTTGTTAATTGACCTATTTGTAAAAGCTGAGATAAAGTTAAAAGAAATCCAAATTCCCGTACCTTGATTTATTACATCCCAAACTCTAGCAAACCATTTTCCCTAAGAATTTGATGTTAAAATAAAACACACTATATTTGGACCCTATGATATGAATTGATTAGAACTGAACCGCTTATGATTGATTATTGTTATGCAGTTGTCTAGAATAGAATTTTAACATAATTCATGAAGCGAGTTCCAAATTTGCAAGTATAAAGAAATTTAATTGAATGCATTGCAAGTATATTGAAATTTGCTTGAATACATATTGATTGATTGATAGAGAAGAAAAAGGGAACAATCCAGCATAATTACATGATCTAACCGAACCGTGTAATCAAGAGCTTCAGTAACATATTGCGTTCATTTCTTCCAACCATAATAAAAATCATACAACCAATTGGGAGATTTCACCCTCTACGCTATTGAACAATAGAAATATGGACAGCATCAAGTCACTCATTGTTTCACGCATGCACTTCATTTCAGAACAATTGCTGCATTTCTCAACGCAAAATACCTTTGCACATACTCGTTTGGAAGTGATCTTACAAGCTTGAAAACATCACCCTTAGCATAACAAAGTTTAGTCCTCCGGTCAAAGTATAGATGGCAAAATGAACTCGAACCTGAAGATCCGGTCCAACTTACCTAACCCAAACTTGATTCGGCTTTAATAGTCAACAATCAGAAATCCGAATTATTTGATCTGAAAGTGACCCATATCCAAAAATTAACTAATGTAACAAAAATCCGAACATGTGAATGAACCGACTTGAGGAGACACCGAACCCGCTTACTAACCCACTCAAGTGACCTAAAACCCGACAATGACCCAATCTAAGAATGATCCAAACCCGATATTGGATCAACCTAAAATGACCCAAACTTAGACACAATCTGACCGAAAAGCAATCCAACCCGAATAGTGATACAATTCGAAGGCCACCCGAACTCGAAATAACCGAAATATGATATGACTCAAATTGAAAATGATTCAATCCGAAACAACTCGAAACATTAAAAAAAAAAAAAAAAAAAAACCTAAAATCTACATATAATTATAGATGAGAAAAAAAATATAAATTATAAAATTATTTACTTAATTTTCTGAAAAAATTTAATATGAATTCTTTTGGTATATATATATATATAGTCTATATGTGCATTATCACATTATATTCCCAAACTTTTCCTTACAGTAATTTATGTATACATATGATTGGGCAAAATTAATTTAATATAATATGATAACACTTAAAACTTTGCTCCATTTCTTTTGATTATAAGAAGAAATATGATTTTTTTTCATTATAGTTAGAAATATGAATCGAAACACAATAGCTAATGATATGTTGGATTCTTAAATTGGATTCTTCATGGAATAAATTAGGCAATGGATATACAAACTATATACCAATTAGTTTTATTTTAAGTTGGTGAATTAACATAGCTATTAAAAATTGAAATCAATATTTGCATGGATCAATAGATAGTGAATTGTTAGCTTAATTAATTATCATAATTGATAATTGAATGTTACATATGAAATCTAGATTTTAGATTTTATCATAATTGATAAAGGGTCTGGTGGTCTATTGCAATAAATTCACCAGAAATTCGAACCGATAAACCTAATAATTGAGATGATCTAATCTGATGATGACCCAAAACTCGATAGTGATCCGAGTCATTGACGACCGAAACTCGATCATGACCCAACCTTTTGACTATCCGACATGATGACGACCCAAACTCAATAATGGCCCGACCAATAAATTAACCCAACCCATTGATTATCTGACCCAAAAAATGACCCAAATGAATAATGACCCGACCTGATTGATGACCCGATCCGATGATAACATTACCTGATAATGATTAGAATTCAAAATTATCCTAACTTGAATTTGATCCAAACCTGAAATGACTGATCCGAAACCGACCCAACCTGTCTTTGTCATCTATAGGTCCAAGTAAGGTGCCTGAAAAAATAACAATATAATGACAATTTGCAGAAAACAAAAGTTGACCAAATAAATTAATAAAACAGCAGCCAAAATTTCACTAGCTTATTATAGCACCATATAAGTATTCATTTGACGGACAAGTGGAATTGAGAAAACGAAGAATAGATAGAAGTAGGCCTTTTACTTTCAATTTCATCCAACAACCTAATCATTCATTGTGCAATTTAAGGTACCAAACTAAATCCAAAACTATTCATCCTCGAGCAACATGAGCTTTCAAACATAAGTTAAATAGTGAAACAATACATGGTAGGATGTCCTAAGAGTGCTTCAAATAAATTTAAAAATCAAAGTTGTCTCGAACGATATTTTTTGGAAGGTTAGGTCATGTCATACATATCTAACCTTCAATTCTTTGACCCATCCAAACTTATTTCTAGTTCTTACCTTTTAATACTAAACAGTGAAGAGACCCACTTGTTTTATTGTTTAACCTCAATTACATTGCTTGCCATTGTACCCATAAATATCAAACCAAAAACGAGTCACCAAGCCTTGAAGTCAAAACTGTAATTCTCAATTAAGAAAGAAACTATGTAAAAAAATGTAGCACAATTGTCAACAGGTAAATACTGTACTAATGGACCACACCACAAAACAGAAAGTTGCCATGGAAACACTGTTACATAGCAAGATTTCTAGTAAAAGAAGACAGGAAGATAGTATTGAATTCATTAATAAAAGAAGATTTCTTTTATGGTCTGTCACATAGCAAGATTTCTTCCTCTAGCCTGTAAAAGAAGATAGGAAGATAGTATTGAATTCGTATTGAATTCACTCATAAAAGTTTCTTAAATCAACATCAATACACTACTAATAACCATATACCAAAAGGTTGGTATGAAAACAACAAGAGTTATTCCTCTAGCATCTAAAGATATATTTAGTATTTACTCATGATAATTATCCTCTTTTTATTCATTAAATTTCCAGTGGCTGATTTCATTTCATCCAAGGAAAATGTCAAAACCAGAGAAAAATCAAAGAATTGGTGTACCATTCAAGGGTATTATAGCCAAATAAATCTAACTTCCAATACAGTTTCTCAATAGACAAACACATACCACATACCTCATATCCAGTTATATCACAGATTCTCTTGCAAGGATGCATTGAGGATGGAGACTCAATATTAACATCAGCAATGTAGATACATAAAACTCAAAAATTCAATAAAAGCAGAGTTGAATCCAGTACCAAATACAACATAAAGAAATGGAGAATAAAACTAACAAATGCTCAAATGTTAATTCTATGAGTAAGGTTCAAGTATTAAATTAAAAATCTTAAAAACAATGACTTATAGGAAAACTTAAAAGTAAAAGAATTATAAAATGAGCAGAGATTACAATTGGGTTCATCAGGGGAGTAGTTTTGGAAATTCTCAGCCTGAAGTATTTGCTTAAGATGTTTCCAATGGCGACCTCTTGCTTGACCTTTTGGGTACTTCTCGTACATTTGTATCCTCTTGAAACTCAACTGGGTTGGCAATACTAGCTCAGCCTTTATCACCTCTGGTTCCATCTTCTTTTTCGTGATATCCCAAATTCCTACTAATAATAATTCATAGCCATACCCATAACATTAGATCCCAGAATTCATAACCCAATGCAAAAAGGCCAAAGCTTTACCTCAAAAAATTGAAACTGATTTCTTCTAACTAGCTGTACTGTAAAACAGGGAGCCAATATTTCCTGCCAAAAAAAAAAAAAAATCAAAGTATCAATGAAACCAAAAAAACAAAGAAACTGAGTATTTGATTGGTGAGAAAAGACAGTAAATGCAATGAAAAACTCAGAAACCTTCCAATCCCAAGAGCCCATTACTTTATGACTTTAACTAACCTGAAATGCTGAAAAGAGGAGGAGGACGAAGAAGAAATTTGTGACTTCAATCGGCACTGGTTCGGCAATGAAAAAGAAGGATGTAACAAACTGATTAAGGACAGAACTTTGGGCCAAATTGGGCCTCAGGCCTTCACAGTTGTCCTAAAAATTGTTCAACCGCGTGATTGACACGCGCCAACCAGTCATTCCCTCGCTGAGAGAGTGAGAGTAGTTATAAAATGGGAAAGGTGCTGCAGCTGCTGTCCTTCCTCGCTTTGACTCGCACTTATACCAGAATCTGTCTTCCTCATCACACCTCTAACTCCGCCGCCGCCGCCGCCGCTGCCACCAAGGTAAACGCAAAGGATCTTCAACTTTCTTCTTTCTTATCCTTTTGCTTTTGTGAATTTCTGCAATTTGTCAATCACTTTCGATCGATCCAATCACAGATGTCGACCGAGTACTATAAGTTTGGGCCTTACAAAATAGACCCAAAGGCAGTGTTTTACTCTACTCCGCTTTCCTATGCCTTTGTTAACCTCCGTCCTGTTTTTCCTGGTACTTCATCCTTCTTTGACTCTTGCTTTTTCTCTAATGCTTCATTTGAGTTTATAACACCATTGTTAAAAATAGAAAAATACACATAATTATATAGGGTAATAGAATTATAAACATAATCATTATATAGGATGATTATTACATATAGGATTTCTAGCTCTCAAAATATTTTTATATATATATAAGACAATGAAATATGACGAAACATATAAATATGAAATTACTACATTAAGTTAGCACTCAACTATCGTAGTAAATTTTTCAAAAATATTTCGTCCATGCCTAAACAATTTGATCACACCTGATTAAGTATTTTCAACCTCTCTTGAGAAGACACTTTAATATTTTTTATAAAATTTTTTAAGTGAATAACTTTTATAAAAAATTATAAATTTTTAATTATTTTTGCAAAATTCATAATTTTATAAATAATTTTTACAGATTTTTATTTGTAAACATAAATAAATTTATATATATTTTAATTGATTTGTAATAGCTAATTTGATTTTAGCAGAAAATCAAAATTTTTTATTTGGATTCATATTAATGATAAATTATTACTCATAATAATAATATTTGTTCATAAAAATAAAAAATAAAAAAATAATATTATCAATGTAAATAAGTCTAGTATTTGAGTTTTATAATATTTTTATTTTAAAAAATTAATTTATATTTCTTTCAAAAAAAGTAATTTACATAATATTAATTACATGATTGTATCTATAATAATGAATAAAAGCGTATTTATATGTATATGCTAATATATGAAAAAATAGAAAATAATATCTTATAAGAAAAATTAATAAGCTTTTTTTAATATTGTATGATAACATACTTATACATATATATAAAATTTTATTATTTTATCATAAATTTTATTTCATATTAAAAATAAATAAAAATATTAGTGTTCACATTAAAAAAATAAAAAATTAGTTGTTTTTATATATTTACCCCTAATTTTGTTGTTTATACACAAAAAATTACTACCATTTAAAAAAAAAAAAAAGGATCAATTGAGAAAATAAATTCTGGGATGTTCTACACATATCCCAGAAAATATTATCATAGAATGAAAAAAAAAAAATCATAGGATTAAATAAATAAAATCAAATGGGACATATTTTCAAAACAAAAGATTCACGTTCAATATGTTAACAATATCGTTTTCAATAATATTATTGTTCAGAGACATCATTATCGTTTTCAATAGTATTGTTGTTCAGAGACAACGATATCGTTTTTAATAGTATTGTTATCCAAAAATAACGATATCGTTTTCAGTATTATTGTTGTTCAGAAACAGAAATGTCAATCTCCACACGTCATCAGTCAAAGATCCAAGCATAAAAAAAAAACTAATTTATTTATTTATATTATAACGTATGGTACCAAAAAATCAGTATTTCTTACGAGTAAAATTTATATACAGTCTATATATATTTTCAAACGAATAATTTTTGAAAAATGAATTTATTATTTATAATAATCTTTTGGTTTGATTTGATTCAGTTTGATTATTTCTTATGTCAACATATAAAAAATAAAAGTCATTCAAAATCTTTTAAAATCTTGAGAAAAAATGAAACAAAATTTTGGGGATATTTTATTAATATGAATAAATAAAAAGTCATGCAAAATCTTTAAAAGTCAATGACTTTTTCAATACTGGTAGACTTTTAAAAATTCTACAAAACTCTTAATTGAATACCCTTTTGATTTTTACAGACTTTTTTAAAGTATTTAAAAATCTTGATTGAATACCACCTTATTTTTATAGAGTTTTTAAAAATTTGAATTGAATACATTATGACTTTTTAAATTAATAAAAGTCTTTAAAGCTCTAGATTGAATACACCTCTAAATAATGCTTAACTTAAACTAAAAAATAGAGATATGTATCCATGATTACTTCACACATTAAGCAAGGTAATCACTCGGATGTGGATCATAAATTCAGGGGGTGTTACTAAAATACCTTCCTTAAAAGACTATATCATTCATTTTTATTTAGATAATTTTCTAGTCATGCCTCATATTATCGCATTAACATTGTGACATTATATGATATAACTATGGAAATTATTCTAAAATCAAACTTCATAATATAGCTTTAAGTCCTATTGGCAAGATCTAATTTTAA
The DNA here is from genome assembly GCA_948193065.1 of Aleurites moluccanus. Lineage (NCBI taxonomy): Eukaryota > Viridiplantae > Streptophyta > Magnoliopsida > Malpighiales > Euphorbiaceae > Aleurites > Aleurites moluccanus. The sequence goes on along the minus strand of CANXYC011009122.1, from coordinate 9,113 downwards.
TACTCACATGGTTACTGAAAGGGTGTTAATCATGTCACACCTTAATAGGTTGACTTAAGCACATGTAATACAAATTAACATATTATGGTGGAGCTCTCACTCAATAGGAGATCACTTCTTTAAACACTGTACAACTCCTATATATTACTTAAATATATATTTCAAATGTTTATTAAAAGGATTAATTACAAAATAAAACAAACTTTTCGTGAAATTGCAGTTTTGACATGAACAAAAAATTTTAGCAACTCGATTCAAATAATTTTAAGTATTGACAAATTTAATACGAAATTAAAATCAGGTCTACTATTCGGTGCCGGAATTAACGTGGCATACCAATATGACATTTTTTATTAATATTTTTGTTATGTCAGCTCCAGCACCAAATATCAGATATGATTTCAATTTCGTGTTAAATTTGTTAAAAATTGAAACTATTTAAATCAAATTGCCAAAATTTCTTATTTATATAAAAATTGTAATTTCGTGAAAATTTTATTTTTATTTTTTTAATTAACTCTAAAATTTAGTACAAATCATCAAAATTTATTTAATACTACAAAAAATTATTATCATATTAATTTTAATTTTAATCTGAATTAGATTTTATAAATATCATATTAATATTAATAAAAATAAATTTCATTTCTTTTTCTTTTGACCTTCAAGTTGTCATTTGACATCGTCTTCCTGGGCCATCTTTTTTCCTTCACTTTTCCTCTGACTTTTTGTCTATTTCTCAAGAAAAATGTTGTTGTTATGGGTTATGGGACTAAAAATTGAAAAGTACAAAAAAAAAAAAAAAAAAATAATAATTAAAAAATAGAGATAAACAAACATGGTAATTAAAATGACAGACTCTGAAGTATATATGGCACATGGCAAAATGAGTTTAGTGCTTTTATACGTTGTGAGCTTATGGGTGGGTTACTAGACCCAAGCAGATGAGACTTTTTCAAAAAAGGGTTAAATTAAATTTTAGCAGTCAGTGTATGACTGGGAGAAATAACACCCAAATATAAGTGTGAGAGTAAGATTTTGTGTGTGTATGTGTGTGTGATTGTTTTTTAATTATCATTATTTAATTAATTGGACCATCAGAACTATTTTTGGGTTCATATGATTTTCAATTTTCATAATTATATCTCCTCCATATTTTATTTCTCTCTTTTCCTATTAGCTTGGGGGTCTTTTTGTCGTATTTATGTACTAATTATTTAGTTGATTGCTTTAAATGGATTAGTAATATATAAAATAATATGAAATTTTCGCGAAATTATAATTTTGATATGAATAAAAAATTTTGGCAACTCGATTCAAATAATTTCAATTTTTGATAAATTTAGCACGAAATCAAGTCTGATGTTTAACGCTGGAGTTGAGGTGACAAAAATATTAATAAAAATGTCATTTCAGCATGTCATTTCAGTTCTGACACCGAACATCATATCTTATTTCGATTTCATACTAAATTTGCCAAAAATTAAAACTAATTGAATCGAATTATCAAATTTTTTTTCATGTCAAAATTGCAATTTTGCTAAAATATATATATATATATATATATATATATATATATTTGTAATTAACCCCTATTAAAAACATTCTTATCCTACTATACTTAGGCTTAATATGAATATATGGTTAAAATTCATATTCTACTTTATTAAATTTCATCCTAATCTTTGCTAAAGTGATGTATAACTTATGTGACTTTTATAAAGCACCTACATAAGTGTTATTTATAATATTAGCATCTCATCCTACCCACCACCAATGTGTTAGGGTAATCACTCTTGTGAGTGAGCTTATCAAAGCCTTGTGATTTTAAATATATGCCTTAAGTATCAGATATTATGAACATAATCATAAAAAGAAGAATAGATACTTCATTAAAAATTTATTCAACAAACAACCCTAACACATGAAAATCTACAAAGTCCTAATGCTCTAACATGAGTCTAAAATAGATCTTAAGCAATAGGTTTTATCAGTGGGTCAGCCACCATGCTATCGGTGGAAATGTGCTTTAGGATAATCTTTCCTTGTTTATCCATGTTACAAATGTAGTGATGTCGGATATCTATGTGTTTTGTCTGACCATGGTCTTTAGGGTCCTTAGAATATTCTAATGCTGCCATGCTATCAGAATAAATCTCAACTGCTTTGTTAGCTTGGGTAGTGACCTCAAGTTGAAGCAAGGGCCTTCTCAACCATATTGCCTCTTACATTGTTGTTGAACATGCGACATATTCATCTTCCGTTATGGATAGGGCAATGCAACTTTGCTTTTTGTTGCACCAAAAAAATTGATCCTCCTCCAAGAGGTGGATTTACGCTCATCTCTATCACCACTCCAATCAGCATCACAAAAACCTTTTGATCTCAAATCTCCTCTATGAAAACAGAGAACAAGATCAGCAGTACCACGAAGGTAATGAAAAACTCTTTTAACAGCTTCCCAGTCAACGAGACCTAGATTACTTTGATATCGGTTAGCTAAACTAACTACAAAACAAATGCTAGGGCGTGTACACAAAATAACATGCATCAAACTTCCCACTGCACTAACATAAGGAACCTCATTCATCTTTTCCTTTTCCTCATCTCCCATAGGACATTGATCAAGACAAAAAGCTCGGCCTTTATCAAGTATCAACGAGTTTTGAATAATGCATGTGAAATTGTTCGAAAACTTTGTTTATGTAATTCTCTTAAGACAAACCAAGAATTTTCCTAGAATAGCATCACTCAAATCTTTCATCTCAAAAGTTTGAAGGATAACCACTGTTTAATGGTATTGATTATCTCTGTGTTGCTCCAAGGTAAAAGAATGCCATCCATATATATCCATCAATTGTCTTTTTGACATACACGTAGTGATCTTCCTTTATCACATTCAAACCAATTGAAGTGATAGCCTCATGAAACCTCAAGTACCATTGCCTAGATGATTGTTTGAGGTCGTAAATGGATTGTTTAAAATGACACAGTGCCTTTTTTCCTTTGGCAACAAAACCAAGAGGTTGATCCATATAAATTTCCTCATCTAGTCCTCCATTGAGGAATATTGTCTTGACATCCATCTGATGCAACTCTAAATTTAAATGAGCTATTAAAGCTAGGATCAAGCAAATTGAGGTAATTCTCACCACAAGAGAAAATGTCTCTTCATAGTCTATACATTCCTTTTGGGTAAAGCCTTTCCCTACAAGTCAAGCCTTGTACTTGTCAACTAAATCATCCTCTTTGTGCTTTATTTTTAAGACTCGTTTGTTCCCAATGGTCTTATGGAAGGTCAACCAACTCCCATACTTCATTATTTTCCATTGATTCAATCTCATCTTGCATAGCAACAAGCCATTCTTTACAAACGAGTGAAGTAAGTGCTTCAACATACGAAGCAGTCTCATTTACATTAGAGAGAGAACAAGAATGTATCCCTTTCAATATCAAAATGTCGACAGGGTACATGCTTATGTTCACTTTTCTGCAATTTGCTCTCATTATCTATGGAGACTATCTGAAGAGGTTGTAATTCCCCTTTCGCATTAGATAGGAAGAGTGTTATTATGTAACTCATACAATGATAATTCTTTGCGGACTTCACCTATACTTGGGAATTCATTCTCTAAGAATTCCACATCTTTGGACTCTATTTCTATTATACCCCTATTAGGATATTCTCCACACATCGCATATCCTTTAGAATATTCAGGATATCTAATGAATACCTTCCTGCTAGCCCTTGGGCCAATCTTCCCATACTTATGAGAGGTGGAGTGAACATACCCAGCTGAGATTTACTAGGCACACGGTTAAGTAGATAAGTTGTCGTAAGTAGTGCATCCTCCTAAAATATTATTAGAAGATTACCTGAGCCATCATTTACCTAACCATGTCTAGCAACATTCTATTTCTTCGTTCTACACCATTTTGTTGTCGCGTTCCAAGAATAGTTAGTTGCCTACTTGTTCTTTTACCTTCATAAAAGGTACTGAAAGAACCAAATAAATACTCACTCCCCTTGTTTGTTCAAAGAGATTTTAAATTTCTCTCCTTTTGATTCTCAACTTCTACAACAAAGCTTTTAAAGCAATTTAATGCTTCAGATAAATGATCTAGGAGGTGCACATATACCTAAAACACGAATAATCATCTATAAAGGTAATGAAATAAACAACACCATGACGTGCCTTAACATTCATGGGTCCACAAATGTCAGAGTGGACTAGCTCTAATGGATAAGAGGCCCTAAGTGTCTTACTAAAACGTTTTCTAGATTCCTTTCCCATTAAGCAAAACTTACACATAGGGAGACTTGCTTTACTAAGAGGCCCCAATAGGCCTACTTTTGCTAACCTCGTTATTCTTTCTTGGCCTATGTGATCAAGTCTAACATGCCATACTTCACAGTCATTATGATTATCAGGGAAAGTAGTAAAAACAGAACAGGTATTTAATACATTGTTATCCAAATCAAGCCTAAAGAAATCATTAACTAATTGTCCTTGGAAAAACATATTATTGTCAAAACAAATATTCACTACATTTCCCCTAAAATAAAAAATAGAACCCTAAAGGCAAAAAAGCTACCATGAAGCATAGATTACATCAAAATCTTGGAGCATACAACACATCATGAAGAAGCAATGCCTTTCCATTTTGTAATATGAGTTGATAGACACAAATACCTAAAATTTATTCTCTACCACGATTGCCTAAACTGATATACTGGATGCTTGCTGGAATTGGATGAAAATCTATTTGTTTGCCCTTGAATTTAAAATCCAGTCAAACAAAGAATCAACAATCAATGCATGAGAACAAACATTCATAAAAATAAGTTTTGAAGTTACCTTAGGAGGCTCGAGACAATCATGAGCCAGATGAATCTTTTGTCCATAATTGTAGCACTTTATTTTAGCTACATCTCTCTTAACAAAACGTTTTTGTTTTTTGGGTTTGAAAATATTGCCCTATTGAGGCCCAACATTCTTTCCTTGCTTTCCTTTGCCCCGCCTTTCTTTGTTTACCTTTTGACTTACTCACAGGCTTATTAAGTCCTTGGACCACAAAGGCCTTAGGGCGTTTAGCTTCAATGCACTCAGCTTCTAGCTCCAAGTGATGGGAAATGTCATCAAAAGTCTTGATATTCTCACTGTGAGTGATTAACTATTTCATTTGGGCCCACTTAGGGTCCAGCAAGAAACAAATTATAACCACATGTTATTCATCATTGACCTCTACACCAACAGTTCTCAAATCTCTAATCATGCTGCTAATATGAAGATGTTCATCCATAGTATGATTAGGTAGTTTGGTGTACTCCTGGAATTTCATATTTAAGGCACACAGCCTTGTAGCAAACATCTGTCGAAACTTAATTTTAAGCTGATCCCACATGGACTTAGCAATAGGAAAATTCGTCAATTCCCCAATCAAGTCATTTTGTATGGGAAAAAGGTGCAAATATGCCCTTGAATTATAGTAAAAATATCACATTGACACATTTTCTTTTCGAATACGCAAATATGATCCTGAAGTCTTAAAAAATGGGGCAGAACGCCCCTTCCCTGTTATCTCCACTAACACTTTTTCTCTTTTTTATATATATAAATATATTTAAATCTTAAAAATTTATAAAATATTCATTTTAGATTCAAAAATTGTAAATAAATAGTTATTAGAATTTTTATAAAATATACTTCATTTTAATATATTAAAACTTAAAAAATAATTCATTTTCAATTTAGTATAAATTATTTAAACATAAATTTAATTTTTAAAAATTCTTAAGAATTATTATTTAATTAGCAAATTGTAAAAATTATTATTCTCACATACACCAAATATAAACTTAAATAATTATATATATACACCTTAATCCAAATATGATAAATTTATAATTATTTCACGTGTTAAAATATTTTAAAATAATTTTTATTATATAACTATTAAAAAATATAATTAAATAAAAAACACAAAATTTGTCTTAAAACTAGTTAATATAAATCTTAATATAAATTGCATTTAGTTATTTATTATTTTAAACTGATAATAAAAATTATTATACTCGATGCTTGCTGGAATTTGATGAAAATCTATTTGTTTGCCCCCGAATCTAGAATCCAGTCAAACAAAGAATCAACAACTAATGCATGAGAACGATCATTAATAAAGATAAGTTTTGGAGTTACCTTAGGAGGCTCGAGACAATCACGAGCCAGATGACTCTTTTGCCTGCAATTGTATCACTTCATTTTAGCTACATCTCTCTCAACAACACGTTTGTGTTTTTGGGGTTTGACAATATTGCCCTATTGAGGCCCAACATTCTTTCCTTGCTTTCCTTTGCCTCGCCTTGCTTTGTTTGCCTTTTGACTTACTCATAGGCTTATCAAGTCCTTGGGCCAAAAAGGCCTTAGGGCGTTTAGCTTTAATGCACTCAGCTTCTAGCTCCAAGTGATGGGAAATGTCATCAAAAGTCTTGCTATTCTCACTACGAGTCATTAACTATTTCATTTGAACCCACTTAGGGTCCAACAAAAAACAAATTATAACCAACACATATTATTCATCATTGACCTCCACTTCAACAGTTCTCAAATCCCTAATCATGCTGCTAATACGAAGATGTTCATCCATAGTATGATTAGGTAGTTTAGTATACTCCTGAAATTTCATATTTAAGGCACACAGCCTTGTAGCAAACATCTATTGAAACTTAATTTTAAGCTTGTCCCACATGGACTTAGCAGTAGGAAAATTTGCCAATTCCCAAATCAAGTCATTTTGTATGGGGAAAAGGTGCAAATATGCTATTGGAGTATAGCAAAAATATAACATTGATACTTTTTCTTTTCGAATGAGTAAATATGATCTTGAAGTCTCAAAAAATAGGGGCAGGGTGCCCTTCTCCGTTATCTCCACTAATACTGTTTCTCTTTTTATTTTTTATTTTTTATAAATATATTTAAATCTTTTTTAAATATTTTTAAAATATTCATTTTATGTTCAAAAATTATAAATAAATAGTCAATAGAATTCTTGTAAAATTTCTTTTATTTTAACATGTTAAAACTTAAAAAATAATTCTTTTTCAATTTAGCATAAATTATTTAAATATAAATTTAATTTTCAAAAATTCTTAAGAATTATTATGTACTTAGCAAATTATAAAAAAATATTATTCTCACATATAATTTCACCAAATATAAACTTAATTAATTATATATATATACACACCCTAGTCCAAATTAATTATTTACATAAAATTAATTATATTTTCTTACTCACATATTAATAATTTAATTATTTTTAAATATTTATAATATATTTTCTTCAAATAATTTCATTAAATAAATTTTTAATTTAAAATAATTAAATTTAAAATTTTTCACTATTTATGAAGTTAAAATAATAAATAACTAAATGTAGTTTATATTAAGATTTATATTAACTAGTTTTAAGTCACATTTTTTGTTTTTTATTCAATTTATATTTTTAAAAAATATTTTAATATATAATAAAAAAATATTTTAACACGTAAAATAATTATAAATTTATCATATTTGGACTAAGGTGTATATAATTAATTAATTAAGTTTATATTTGGTGAAATTATAAATGAGAATAATAATTTTTATAATTTGCTAATTAAATAATAATTCTTAAGAATTTTTGAAAATTAAATTTACAGTTAAATAATTAATGTTAAATTGAAAATAAATTATTTTTTAAGTTTTAATATGTTAAAATGTAGTACATTTTATAAAAATTCTATTGACTATTTATTTATAATTTTTTAACCTAAAATGGATATTTTATAAATTTTAAAGTTTCAAATATATTTATAAAAAAAGAAAAAAGAAAAAAAGAAAAACAGTGTTAGTGGAGATAACAGGAGAGCGGTGCCCTGCCTTATTTTTTGAGATTTCAGAATCATATTTGCGTCTTAAAAAAGAAAAAGTGTCAATGTGATATTTATGCTATAGTTTAAGGACATATTTGCATTTTTTTCCCTTTTGTATGCTATTTAACATAATGAAATATGCACAACAATCTTTCTTAGTTCAATTTTCATAAGCTTCCTTATCACGACGATGCTCGGTTGTATTGTCCTTTTTAGGTGGAACCATGGATATTTCCAAAGTTTCAATCATTTTTGCTCATTTAGAAGATATTGAATCTTCCTTCGGCACATGTCATAATTTTGACCATAATTTTTTTCTCTTTTGTTAAGATTAGTAATAATAGTTTTAGAGGCCATTTCTATATTTTTAAACAAGGTTATTTGGACATTATTTTTCTTACATAATGAAATCGAAAATTTTGTTGAGCTTATAATCATCTCCCATTAAGTAAGAAAATTATTAAATCCAATTATTTTCATTTAATCAGAGAACTTATTTTCATTTAATTAGAGAACTTACCTCTAAAAATTCCCTCTAATTTAGAACTAATCCAATTATTATATAGAACTAATCTATAATAGTAGAACTAATCCTAACACACACACACACACACACACACACACACACACATATATATATATATATATATATATATATATATATATAACTAGTAATCATCATTTATTTAGTATATAACATTATTTACATAACCAACTGTTACTTAATTCTTTGTAAACCATGGAGCATCTAAGATCCAAAAAAAAAAAAATGGAGACTATACTTAGATATGGTTGGTTCACAGTAGAAGATAGGCGGAAGTTGGAACCTCACTATTCTATCGATCCCCGGAAAAAAAAAAAAAAATTAAACCACTAAAGGGTGAGATAACTCTCAGTGAGTAATGTATATATATCACTTCACTTGTGAGGCTAGGGTTAGAAAGGTAGCTCACAAGGGAAGTGATAGGCTTAGTAAATAAAAGTTACAGAATAAATGAACAATAAAGATAATCAAACATATTAGGCATTTGAAATGTATCGCAACAAAGTAATGAAACAATGGTCAATGATACAATCAATAATTCAAATATTTTCAATTGGTCAAAAGGAATAGCAAAGGATGGTTTGCAATAATGACAGATTTCTAATCTGTATATAGAAGCAGAGGCTATAACTGGTAGCCTGCTTATCACTTATA